>JBBPMA010000537.1:0-21331 GCA_038090075.1 Xanthoconium purpureum | reverse complement strand
GTATTTCTTGGTTTAGAAGAGAATCATCATCTGTGTGTTATGCTAGTCATGCAAGCTGTCCATTTTAGAGATAACTCACCACTAAGCTGGACTCGTGCAAACATGAGATCCCGGGTGTGTGTCGTGCTGATGTGGTTCGAGAGGATACTGGTGTCGCCCACGCCTAAGGTGCCAGGGAGGTTCGTCACACGTCCGCATGCGGTCCCGTCCACGTACACCTCTCCGTTAGTGGCTCCAATGCGGGATTCTTCGTGACACTTCCATTGGACACCAAATGACTAGCCAGTGGGTTAGAAACGTGACAAGACGATGCTGGGTAAAACTACCTTTCCCTCTTCCGAGGCGATCCAACAAGTCGCCCGGGTTGGACTCTCGATGACGACATCATATTCGTCCAGCGCCTTTCCATCGACGATTACATTCGCGGTGAAGGTGGCAAGTCGCATACCGATGTGCTAGAGAGAAAAAGGTGTGACATCGCGAGTCGCGACGCGTCAATTTGTGCGTGAATGGTCGCGTGACCGTGGGGTTGGAGCTTTGGACAAAGGACAATTTCCAGGACAATGCAATAGTGGGGAGCGCTGCTCGGTTGGCCAGAACTGTTGGATAACTTCGCTGGGGCCTTGTGATTCACACGTGCGGGTCCCGCGAGAACCGACCGAGCATTCAGTCTTTCGGAGTTTTTTTTGTTATCCGCGTTTATTGTCCAATAGGACTGATACGCCCTCTGCTAGACATTACTTACGTTTGTAATCTGATGCCGTAGTGTTAGTGGTTGTACCATATGCTAACTGCTCTAGGTAGAGCGGGGCCTACGTGGGGCCTCTTTCGGAGTTACCGCTGTTGATGATCAACGTTGGCTAGGAATCGTGACCAACACCAGGAAACCGCCTCACACAGCCCAATGTGCTATTTTGGCGCATCCCGGTCGTAGTATCCTCGTTGTGAGAATCAAAAGTATAAATCGAGGGATATCGATCGGGTCGTCTAACACACCACCAACTCCCTCCATACGCTATGGCTATCCACAACGCAGGCATCTTGAATGACCGTGAGCCCGTGGCCAACAAACCCCCAAGGACGTCTACCCCGAAACAACTGCCCCTAGAACGCTACCAGTACTTCCTGTCTGATTTTGCAAAGCGGATGAAACCCAACCCAAGTGAAGAGTCTTTCCTCCATGCTGTTCAGTGGTGCTGATCGACTTTGTAGTCCGTGGGCTCTTTCCTCTAGAGAATACACCCGGTGTGATCTCCCTACTAGCAGGAAAGCCCAATGATGCCATGTTTCCCTTCGAACCATTTTCCTTCACGGTCTCCGATCCCTCTCACTCTTCCCACTCAATCCCGGTCTCCCTCACCGGCACAGATCTCGCCGCGGGACTCCAGTACGGGCCGACAGCAGGTCTGCCGCGCCTCAACGAATGGTTCCTTGGTTTGCAAGAGCATTCACACGGGAGAAACCCCTCTGAAGGCTGGAGACTCACGATCGGGAATGGATCCCAGGATATGCTCTACAAAGTCAGTGCACTTCGTCCCAACTGGGCTGTACTTGCTAACTTTGTCTAGGCATTCCATGCGATCGCGAACCCCGGTGACCCCATATTGATCGAGGCACCTGTATACGCGTAAGATTCAGTTGGCAGTGCTCTTCTCACCAAGCCACTGATCATCTTCATTAGTGGCGTTCTCCCCATGCTCAGTGCTTTGCACTGCGAGCTTATTGGTCGGACGGGTCTAATTTAGTTCTCAACTCAATCTCTCATACGCTTTGCAGAGGTTGCTACAGATGAAAATGGCGTCTGTTCAAGTGATCTTCGGTCTATCCTCGAAACCTGGCCGGCGGGGAAGCAGAAGCCAAAGCTTTTTTACACCGTTCCCGTACGTTGGTGACGTCTCGACCGATCGCACTTGACTTAAAACACAAATATGATAGTATGGTTGTAACCCAAGTGGCATGACCGCCACGAGCGAGCGTCGGAGAGAAGTGCTTCAACTAGCCAGAGAGTTCGACTTCCTCGTCTTCGAGGGTTTGTAACCGATCCTTTCTCCCGGGTTTATGGATCAGACAATATTTCTTGATCTAGACGACCCATACTACTACTTGTACTTCGGCAAGGCTGCGCGGCCGCCCTCGTACTTCAAACTGGAACTCGAGGCACCTGAAGTGGGTCGCGTGATCCGCTTTGATAGTTTCTCCAAGATTCTTTCCGCAGGTATGCGGATTGGTTTGGCGTCGGGTCCAAAGCCGATCATCGATGCTATGGATCTCCACGTATGTTCCTGTTCCCCTGCTTGCTACACTGGCATTGTGTACACGTGATACATCTGACTTGACATTCAGACCAGCTCCGCAAACCTTCAGGGTTCCTCCCTCGTGCAAGCTATCACACTGGCACTGGTTGAAAAATGGGGATACGACGGCTTTTTCACCCACACCGAGGGTGTGGCAGAGTTCTATAGAGAAAAGAGGGATACGTTCGAGAAAGCACTGCAAACTCATCTGGGAGACCTTGCAAAATGGAGGACGCCTGAAGCCGGACTGTTCTTCTGGTAGGTCTTACTTCAGCTCGGGCATTCAAAGCTGCACGTAGTGCGCCTGTCCTGTGTGGCATTCCCTGAACTGGAAGTCCGCTGCATCTCCTGCGCTGCGTCCCGCTGATGCGTGGAAGGCATGAGATCATGCATTGATGAGTTGCACATTCACGCAGGTTCAAGCTCCTCATCAATCCCGACCCTAACGAGGAAGGCGATTCAAGAGAACTGATTCAGACGAAGGCGTACGAAAACGGTATGCTTGCCCTTCCCGGTACAGTTTTCCTGCCAAGCCGGCGCAAAACAGCATACGTGAGAGCGGCATTCTCTCTCTCCACAGAGGAACAAGTCAATGAAGCACTGAGACGACTTCGAGAAGTTCTGATAAAGGAGCGGAACGGGAAATAATCGCGATGGCTCGGTATTCACAGGGACAGAATTTGGAAGGTGCTACTCACTAGTACATAATGTAGGATACCACAGAGCTTGGTTGTAAATGGGAACCCAGTGGCGCCGTGTCTCTCCTTTTTGTTGGACACATTACTTGCGGGCGAGCCTTCCACCTGTCTTCACAACGGTGATCTTTCCAATCCAGAATTCCTGAAACTTTCCTCGTCGAGAATGCGGCGTTTCACCACCCTTAACGACGGCATGGAACCCTGTTCTCTCACCCACGTCGGCTCTCAACTAGGCTAGTTCGATCTCGATTCCCCAACCCACTAACTAATTCAAGCTGTCTTGATGGGACTCCTCAAGCTACGGCCTTAGGTGGAAGCAAGTGTACCATCACGGGGGGACATGTGGAAACTCGCCGCTCGCGTATGAGACGACTATCTAGAATTCGAAACACGCGTTCATCACGACGACCCGGCTTCCGCCTTGGCTATTGCACGATGAGCGTGGAGTGCGCGTGTTTTATTACTCGTGCGATGACTCCCACTTCACCCAGCCCTCATAATGCCGCGCGCAATGTCGTGTCGGATCCTCACGTTGAATTTGCCCATCCCATCTCCGTTTCATGTCGCGTACACCTGTTAAAACGTTCTCGCAAAGTGCTCGGGTAGCAACGATAAGGATAGCTCTGCCTGTCTTGCGCTTGCCGACAGAGTAGGACACGAGGCCACGAGTGACGAATGAAGGAGCACACCTTGCCTTGGCGACGATGCCCTACTCTGGCTGGCGAGATGCAATTCCGCGTACATACGCCACATACTCTCATCTCCCTCAATGGTATCAAGACCTGTGGCGGTGGGGGGCGAATCAAGTGCTCCCACGTCCCATGTAAATAGTGGAGTGCATGGACAGGAATCGCCAAAGGTCAAGTACTCCCTGCAGTGTTACACAGCCTTAAACTTAAACTTCCCGAGCTGCGAATGGCAAACTTGCTCCAAGTGAGTTTATCACCTCTTTATTGACAGACCGTAACTGAGTTCACATCGTTGTTGAAACAACCGGCGGTGACAGCGTACCTTTGCGACTTGCATAAGTCGTCTTACATCCTTCGCAAAGCGACCTCTCGTCGCGGGAAAACTTTCGATCTCTTCACCGCCACAATGCTGAAAAGGGGTAGACCAGGACGATGGTGGACAGATCACACGATCGTCTTGGGTATAAGGTGTGTATCTCGTACCTAGAAGACTGGAGCCATGAATTGAATTGTGACCGCGGACATGATTGTAGGCTATTATTGCACTTGTGCGCCATGAGATCTAACCAGAGTCGCATACGCGGGAGTGTGAGTCTAGAATCGGTTTTTACCGCGGTCCAGCCTGAGTCCCATGTTGAAACACAGTTGACTGATACTGCACTACAATATGGTTGTTGTCAGTCGATATGTAATTCCGGTGGAACGGGTTGTTCAAAGAAGCTTGCAATGTCAGAGGTAGAGACGGACCCCAAGTGAGTACCAAGAACCACGTCGCTAGATAGCGGCAACATCGCTGGCATGACGACGACGATTGAGAAATGAGAAGAAATCCTCGCTCTACTTCGGACGCATGACCTCCTTCCTCATCCTGGAGGGTGCGTGGTTTTGCTGATCTGATAACGATGAGTCCATGCGTGGTCTCAGATGGTTTATACCATTGGCCTTGTCGCTGCGACAGGTGTCTGCCGTCTTGAGTCCGAGCTAATTGTCAACAGAGTGCTTCGCTTCGACAGCTTCTCGAAGACGATGTCGGTGGGAATGCGGTTTTGAACGATAGGAGATACGACGGCTGCGACATATGTGTCAACGTTTACAGGATCGAACTCGACAAGGCATTGCAAATATTTTGTTGACGGGGCGAAACTTCAGACCCCACTCCGGTCTGTTGGTACGTTCGTTCCTTCTTCGACACCACGCAGTCGCCCCTTTTCAAATTCATGACAGGCGCCAAATGTCGGTCACACAGTGTGGCTGAGCGAATAAGGTAAAATTCAGAGCCAAACAGCGACGGGAACAGTGACTCAGCAAAAAACTTATTATTTTCACCAAAAGTGTAATCTTGGCGCTCCCGGGGATAAGCCCTCCAAATAGGCACAAGTGCGTGTACGTTCGTTTACTCGTTACCAGGAGTGATGGCGCTGACGAGATTGAAAACTGTAATCGTGAGAGAGTGTGAAGGGCAGCAGCAGGACGAGACCGAGAGAACGGTAATCTCCTATTGACTGGAGAGGGACCGCAGGTCTGATGTGCGGCGGCGCAGTGAGAAGAAAGGGCTAATTATAGTCTAATAGATAACGTCGGTCTAGGTGCAGTGTGACTGCGATGGAGACGATCTCTGACATATGCCACTCGCTGACAAGCCTCCTTTGTCAGCGCAGAGTCACTAAAGGGCCCATAAAAGGCCTCGTTTCGCCGTGAAGTGCTTTTCAGACATCCCACCTGTGTAGCAGTAGCAAGGTATCCATCGCCATCATCTTCTGCCGTTACGACTTGCGACCGATCTGTTTGACAGGCATTGTCACGTCATCCCGAATTCATTCGCAGCGCCATACAGACTCTATTACCTTAACCTACCTCACAAAGACACACAATGGCTGCTGTTGATGTCCCCGTTCTCGCGAATGCGTGTTATAAGGTCACTTGCGACAAATGCGGCAAGATTACTTGGAGGGTGCGCACATGTTTCCTTGGAGATGTTTTGTAACGCTTGGTCTTCTGTGATTCATCGCGGCGCCATCCACTCTCGTACCGAGGGTGGAAACTGGATGATTTGAGCCCTGTTTTACTACCTGAGGGCCTTATCTCTCGGGCGCGCCCGCCGCCAACAACAGGCTTTTCTTGGTACCGAGTTCTCTGTGATCTGTACTCATCGATTTTCATTCAAACAGGGATGTGGTATGCATGTTCAGTCGGTGAGTCGCCCGGTTGGTTCGTCGTCGCGTCGATGTAGATCTGGGGTTGTCTGTCCAATGGCGCGGAAAGTTTGATGCGGTCCCTTTTCGAAGACACCCCATCGCGGCCTCCCACACCATTCCCATTGCATTCGCTTGAGATTTTGGACAGGTCCCCCAAATCTGTAAAACACTCGGCGACCCGGGACACCGTTTACTGACAAGCTAATCCTAGGTGATGAAGGATGTAAAAGAGGAGGACAAGTGCGTGTG
The DNA here is from genome assembly GCA_038090075.1 of Xanthoconium purpureum. Taxonomy (NCBI): domain Eukaryota; kingdom Fungi; phylum Basidiomycota; class Agaricomycetes; order Boletales; family Boletaceae; genus Xanthoconium; species Xanthoconium purpureum. The sequence continues at coordinate 15,206 of JBBPMA010000537.1, read as the reverse complement.
TAACCGTGGGGAGTTGTAGGCGAGAGGCCCTAGAATAAAGAAGCCTGCGAGGTCATTGATAAGTAAACCGTGTATGTAAGGAGGAGAGATCCAAAGTGCGATATGGTTTTGTATTAGGCGGTGTCCGGTGTCCTATCTGTGACCAATAGCTCCTCCTCCACCGACGTTGCTTTCTATCTACTACCACGTCCTCCTTCATCTCTGAACCATAGCCCCCTCCTTATTATCAGATTTTCTCGCTCAGACCTCTTCATGTCTTCCGCGTAGCGATGGTCACCAACTCAGATCCACTCGACACCGCCCTCGCTGGCGAACCGGCTCAACCCTTTGATCCTCCTGGCTCCGTCCGGATGACCCAAGAATTACACTTTCGATACAGCGATGACAGGCGCCCGAGAGTCAACCAGTATCTCCGCAGCCACCGCGTCGGAAAGGGACAACATGGCGAAGTGTGGGTGTGTTGGGACCTCTTGAACAATCGGCGAGAGGTGGTCAGTTCTTCCTATCCTATCGCTTGGCGTTCATTCCCTCAACACTGCTTCCCGACACCTATCAGGCAATAAAGGCCGTTAAACGTAATAATCCACGCGCCGAGAAGATGAATCTTCTTCGCCGGAGAAACCTCCCAACTTCTCCTCATACGCCTCTAACTGACAAACTGGGCAGCCTGGAACAAAAGATACGCAAGGAAATTGCTATCATGAAAAAGTGTCGCCACGGTCATATCGTCCGTCTCCTTGAGGTCATCGATGATAAGCTCAACGATAGAATCTACATGGGTAAGCTCCAGCCCTCACTTTTTGCCGCGAATCCGGTAGACTTCTCTCCCTATCTACTTCCTGACTCCGCGTCATGGGCGAGTATCTCAATCGAGGAATTATGACCCCGTGGCTGCAGCTCGGGACATGGTATGATAGGGTGACCTGTCCTTGTCCAAATTTCGTACGCTCATAGCTGTCATATTCAGTCATGGAATATCTCGGTGGTGGAGAAATCAAGTGGCGCAACGAGCACCATCAGCCAATTCTGCAGGTTGACCAATGTCGACGAATTTGTCGCGATGTTATTCTTGGTCTGGAATATCGTGTGTGGCTTCTTATTCCGCATATATCCGCCTCTGACTGTTCCTTGCTGTTCCGGTTTCGCAGTACATTATCAGGGGATTATACACCGTGACATCAAACCAGCCAACCTCCTCTGGACCGCGGACCGTCAAATGGTCAAAATAACAGATTTCGGGGTTTCCCATTTTTCCTATGCACAGCGCTTGGCTGCTGCTGGACGGGGTCAGGTCGCGCTCGATGACCCAAACGACCCCATCCTTCTAGACGATTCAGATCTGTCAAAACGTGCCGGTACCCCTCCCTTTCTTGCCCCTGAGGTGATCGCAGAGTACACCAGTACCGAGCCATCACCAATAATCTCGGCATCTGCTACTACTACCACGCTACATTCTAATAAATCCGCCACGCACATCAACTCGTCGTCCACCGTGAAAGGTTCACATACCATCCCCCACCGTCAACCCATTACAAAAGCCATTGACGTCTGGGCCCTTGGTGTCACTTTGTACTGTCTTTTGTTCGGACACATTCCGTTCCGGGCTCCCGACTCCAGTGAATATGTGTTGTACAATGTCATCTGCAACAGTGACTGGGAACCAGATGAACGTATGGGAAGCGATCGTAAACCCACAGGTGGTAGACGCCCACACAAGACGCACCCAGGTTATGTTGTCATGAATCTTCTCGACAAGTTCCTTCAGAAGGATGTCAGGAAGCGTATCACAATCGACGACGCCAAGGTGAACGATTTCTCGTTCTTCCAACGCAACATCACATTAACCTCGTTCTAGCGTTATCCTTGGTTTTTGAGCGACATCCCAAATCCAGACGAGTGGCTCAGTCAAACGTCGCCTAGCAAGAATGACATGGTCATGGTCACGGAGAACGAGACCCGAACGGCAATGACGACAGCTAGGTTCACCTGGGGCTGGCATAAGCGACTCACCAACCGTATCTCTTCCCTCTTCCGCACCGTTCGAACGCCCCGTCTGAACGTTCGAAATGGCAACGACGAGAATACCGTTGGTGTTCAATCGCATCCTGGGATCGTTGCGATGGGGCGCCACAAAAGTGCGGCTGCGCGATTACCGGGCTTCCAGACCTCTGAGAAGGCGAAGCAAAGAACTGTCCGCTCGGTTATTCAACGGAACGACTCGACATCGAACGTAGATCGAAGAAGAGAAAGGACAATGTCCATTGAAAGATGGGCACGATCGGCTGCAAATGCTTCTTCCCCGGACGCAAACTCGAGCTCTGCACGGCTCGCAGCGGGCCGACGGGGTTCTGAAACACTTGTCCCGCCCGGGGAAAATCGCCATTTCGTCCCCAATTCCTCGCGCTCCACGGGGTCTAGGCCCCCAAGTCGTGGAAAGGAAGGTTCAGACACCCCGCTACCGGATGATGGGCGCCCACGTCATCGCTTTTCGCTTTCTTCGATCTGGCGCCCCAACTCATCTCAAAAAGCGGCTTCACAGGCCTCCTCGCCGCAAGATTCGTCGTCAGGTGTCTCAATATTCCAGGAGGATGCTCTGAAACCTGGACCATCCATAGATTTCATGGCGAGGAGGAGTGATGAAGTACTGCGACACTACGGAAAGGAATGCTCACGAAGCGTGCATCATTGTCATAGCGTTCTTACTGCTGCACGACGCGCATCGAGCTGGGGCGACCCAGTCAACTATGTGGAAGACGTGACAAGCCTCAATTCCGGAGAACAAGATGGCATAGATGATGATGCCATGTTTTTGGGTGCTGGTGGTGTAGAGCCCACTACCCTCGTGTCCAACCTCCCTCTCGGCCTCAACCAACTGACGGAGGCTATCAACCATGCTTCCACTGTTTTGCGACACCCACAGCCGGAACGATCACACCTTGGCCCATCTGTACACATTTGTTGTGATGTACCCCCTTACGATGCGGCACCCAATCGTCACCTTTGCTCAACAACCACCAGCCCAAGTCCTCTCCATCACGTTGCGTATGAGTCAGACCTTAACCAGACCAGCGATGAAGAGTATGAAGATCTTGACTCGGACTCCAGTTTCTTCCGCGATACACGTGGGAGGGAACATGAACGTGAAGCATTCCGCGCCAATGCCAGCCAGATGTACGAGGAAGATGACGAGGAGAGCGATGGAGAAATGATTCCGATAGAGTTCAAGCGACGTCGACCATCGGTATCTGTTACTGCTGCAACTCCGCCGCCGCCATTATTGGACCTCGCTGACAATGGAAGGAGAAGGTTTGAGGGCTTGTCGGTTGCACCGGTGTAACGGACATTGGTCGCCGCTGTGCACTCAAATTACAGTTTCCCGATATTCAATTCTCAATACACTCTTTTTCTCCGTTCGGCGCTTGGCTCACCATACCGTTGTTTTTAAAATAGATGTGCGCACCAATATAAGTTTTATTCACACTGTCGCCCAACCCCCATCTATCTTTCCCCATTTTCTCCTCATCCGCTTTGCTTTTTCTGTGCTAGCCTTTCCCACCTGGACATTTTATTGTCATTCTGATATCACGTCTCTTTCTCAAACATCACTGTAGCTTGATACAATCGTGGTCGTGCCTCATCGTTCCTTGTTTCCTCTCACCCTGTTCCCTCTTTTTCTCTCTTTATCTTCCTCGATTCACTGTTCCATCCTGATTTTCTCTCATACACGATGACTCTCATTCTTTCTTTTATCGCTCGAGAAGGGGCAGGACTCTGATTTAGCGTAGAATTAGGTCGTTCTTTTTAGATGAGCCCTTTGCCGAGGCGTCAGTCATTGATCGTTACGGCGGCGGCGCCCTTAGATATATATGCGATTGTGCCGTAGTTGTACGCTTACAGAGACGTGTTTGAAATCCTTCCCTCCTACAATGTGTACCAGAAGAATCACTCGATTCATCACATTGAACCTCTACTTATCGACCAATATGGAAGGCTTGCCCGATAAACGGAAATAGCATTGATTACCATTGATACTGAGACATGATACACGGTACCAGAGACGGCGTGACGATTAGATAGAATGAGAATTGGGAAAGAAACAGAAAGAGAGCGACAGGCATAAGAGAAATATGTATGTGCACAAGCAAAACATGATCCAGTCCTGGATATTACCCATAATATGGTACAGCATGAAAGAGTCAGACGGAATACCATGAGGGCCAAACAAGAAAGCGACCCGGCTGAGCAAGGAATGGACGAGCGAATACGTGGAGTCTAGCGAGCGGACGAGTGAGCGAGTGGATAGATAGCCTCATAAAGAAGCACAACCATATGAACACGAAGAACGAAGGAAAGGGGGAAATAAAAAAGAGTGTCATCGCTGAAACAATGATGACCAGGGTTGTCGAGGACGGTTTCTAAACCAAACGTCGTTGATCGTGTTCATAGCGCGCTTGATATTTTACGTCGGCCATCCACCAGCAATCCGCGCAGCCCCGTAGCCAACTCTACCCACGATGTTCCACAGCGCTGAGGTGCCGTCGTATCCGAAGCCTTCTCCGGGAGCTTGCATTGTGTTGAAACTTGACCACGCGGCCCGATCATAGTACGTTGCACCGCCCACGGGTGTGTACTGTGCAGCGATATAGGGCCCCATGACAAGGTACATGCACGCCGATGCACCCATGCAGAAGATCAGCTGTTTCGCGATGTTGAGACCATACGAACCACCGCCACCGTTCCCAGACCCATCTTTATCACCTCCGTAAACATAGGTGTTGTAGATGTTGTAGAACTTGTTGTTCTTCTGCGAGCTGGGTCTTGGACCTGCCTTTGTGGATGCTTCGATGATCTGGTCGATCACTGCGCACTCGACGCCGAGTTCGGCTTTGAGCGAACGCCACTCCTCGACAGCGTCTTCTGAAATACCAGAAGGAATTCCACTGATCGGAAGTTGGAGACCGTGGTGCCACTTTTGAAGCGACTCGACGGGTTCTGAGGAAGCAACCTGCGAATAGGACGGGGGTAAGTCACTGTGAGCGAGTCCACCCTTGGGAGTTGGAGGAAGAACAGTAGAGGAAGATGAAGCAAGCGAGTCGTCCTCGATAGGCGAAGGTGAACGGGATGGTTCTAGTTCGACATCCGTTCGCTCAGGCTCAGGAGCATCTGTTTGAACTTCGACGCTTGTGGTAATTCGAGCAATTGGAAGAGGTTCAGGGTCGGTTTGAATAGCGAATGAAGCAGATGGCGCCTCTGTTTGCACTGCAAAGGTGGCAGTGAGGACCTGAGGTTCGGGCTCAGTTTGCATCGCGCACGCGGATGTGTGTTCGGACGCATAGTACTGCGTCGAGACATCCGCGTATTCCCTTGTCTCTTCAAACGTGAGTGCTTCGGTTTTCAATCGACTTCCCACTTTCTGCAATAGACATTAGCCAGGAAAAAATGAGATGTGAAAGCAGTCACGCACTCGCTTCTTCCGCGTGATAATGGTCTGAATTACGTCCTCTTCCTCACCCTCCGTATCCTGGTCCTCACCGTCAAGGTCCAGACCCTCTTCTTCTTCCTCATCATCCATTCCCCACTGGGCACCTATCTTCCCCAACAGCTCTGCGCCCAAACTCTTGCTCATGCTCCCCCTGGCGCTACCACTACCACTCCCTGGTCCTTGCCCAGCAGCCATCGCACTCAAATTCCTCATCTCATCCATCTCGAATCTCATCCTATCGATCGTCTCCTTGAGCATCAAATTTTCCTGCTTTTGCTCGTCTAGCTGGGCGTGGGCTTGTTGAGCATGCGAAAGTTCAGCTTCGAGCTGGGCTAGACGCTCTTCGTAGGTATCGTGCTCGCGCAGGTACTTCTGGGTTTCGAGGGCTTGCAATGCCGAGGCGTCTTGTAGGTCTTTAAGCTCTTGGTCACGCCGCCGGAGGGTATTGCGGTAACGCTCGGACTCGGCTAATCGGAACATCAGTGGAAGGTCAACGTCAGACAAACAAAGCACGGACCGCATTGTTCCTGGTATTGTTTCTGCAACGATTGATATGAGATACGTGCGTTCTCAAGGCTCTTCTGTAACTTTGCAATCTCGCTTTCTAGGGCAGTCATTTGTGTCGAGTTGACACGCTAAGAGAATTGCAATGAGTATCTCGATCCCCAGTCGAGTTTGCAACACACCTCTTTCGCCCTCAGCTCCTTCTCCTCTCTCTTCGTTGCCGTTAGTTCGCTCTTCAACTCCTCCAACCTCGCCTGCATCTCCTCCAAGTCATCGTCATGCTCAGTGAGTTTGTTCTGAAGCGCGCGGTCGGCTTCGATCAACTTCCTGCTCAACTCGGCGTTTGCTTTCTGTAGCGCATCAACTCTCTCAAGAGGTTCCAGCGACACGGTCGACGAAGTGGCAGAGCGATCGAACACGAGGCCCAGTGACGACTCGTCTTCGCTGTCTGAATCGTTTCCCGAGTCTGACGCGGATTGACGCGGTACGGGTAATGAGGTGATGCTATCCATGAACGCGTCCACGCCACTCCTAGGATAGTCGAACGACTGCTCGAACGACGTGTCAGGAGACACAGTCGCTGGTGACATAGGCCCGTCGCGACTCCGGTCTGATCCGTAGTGGAAACCAATAGTGTTGAGAGGCTGTGACGCTGTACGTGAATGCGGTCGTGCAAAAGGTGGTGATGTAAATGAGGCGGAATTGGGAGATGTGACAGCGCTGGAAGGTGTTGTGGGGTTTGATGGAGCACGTGTTCGACCTGAGGTTCGGCCCCACGCGGAGGGACTGGTCACCGATGACTGAATGCAAATGAGTGAACATAGGAACGTATAAGGTTGGCAAATGATCGGGTATTACGCGTACCTCGTTGTCACTTGATCCGCGTGACGATGAGCCATCGACGCTCCTCCGCCGACCAGCCGGTGCAGGTCGTTTCGTCCAACTCGACGGTGCAGTCAGTGGTGTCGTCCTCTGCCGCCTCGATGAATCAAACGCGGATGGGGGACCACTCTGCAGTGGTGTCTTGGGAGGCACACTTGGTGGGCGACTAGATTTTCCCGAAGTCCCAGCCGAATCCTGGCTCGACGATCGCGACGTTGCCTTGCCTCGCGCAAACGGATGTCGACCCCGGGCATTTGGATACGTCATGTCGTCGCTCTCGCCTTCGTCACTTGCTTCCTGTGGTGAGTCGTCTGGACAGTCTCTTGAATATCGTGGTGACAGTGGCTTGTCCGACGACTGGTCCTTGCCCGGGGACTCTCGCGGACTGTTCTTGGTGCGCTCAGCGATGAATTTAAGGAGGACTTGGGGAGTGACTTCGATGCCCGGGTTACTCGCGAGGAGCGCGCGGAGCATCTCCATCTCAGAGTCGGTGAGGAGGTCGACGTCGTTGTAGAGATCTGAGAATTCACGAATGACATCTGGGAGCGCGTCTGCTGGTATGGTGGACTCTTGGGCTTGGTTGAGACGCGAGAGAGGGTGTGAAGAAAATATCTGGATGAGGTCTTGTTCGATGTCGTGGATCGAGTCTCGGTTCCGTCCGTATATCGACTACGCGGCCCATCGTCAAGTACAACGTAAAAGGGACGCGTCTGAGGGACGTACCATGTTTTCGAGGGTGTGGACGGTGGTCCAAGTCAAGTTAAGTGTACACGTTGAGTTGAAAGTTGAGTTGTTCTACTTGAAACTTGTTGTCCACCACATCATTTAGAAGTTCCACACAAACAAACCACAACAAGCCATTGATCGGATTTCAGGTGGTCTGCAGGTAGTCATGCTACATACATAGATACATTCGAAATAAGGAACATGCAGTCTCTCTATGATCACCATCTCAACTGCCTTTTCACCGCTTCTCCTTGACAAAGAAGTGCAGCATCAAGAAGCTCGCCCCTGTGAACGTCACAAAGAAGATTCCTAGCAGCGAAATATTCGGCCACCAGAAGGACTGCAAGTCATCAGACATCACTCCCGATTCATAAGTACTCTAACAGAACGTACCTGTGCACGGAGGCCGAATATCGACAAGATCGTGGCAGCGGGCACATCCAACTCGACGCCGTACTGTGCAACCATTTATTAGTCATTGGAACGAGCATCACGCGCAGGAAGTCGTACTCGAATTTCTTTGAGCTGAAGGTACCGCAATTCATTGACGGCGAGCGCCTCGAATGCAGCATGGAAGAACGAGACGGTGTGGAGCCATTGCAGAACGGGCGTCACCGTCTCCCTGTTGATGAGCAAGCCCGTAAAGAGCAGGCTACCAGACTACGTTAGAATCACGATTGTTACAGAAGAACAAGACTTACTTGAACAGCATAACCAAGGTCCCAACCAAGCTCGCTAAACTCGTGCTCTCGAATGTGATGGACAACAACAGTATCACACTCGCAGTGGTCAAGTTAAACAACACCAACGTGAGCATAAACTTCCAGAACGCGGGAACGGTGGCAACCAGCCCGACGAGGCCATACACGATACCACCAAATAGAAGGGGTGGTACCAGACGCAACGGGAGAATGTCGAAAAGGACCTATACCCGGAAGAGGTTGACAATAAGGCAAACGTCAGGGAAAAGAACTTACCTTGGACGAGAAGTAGGTAAACGTAGAATAGTATCCATTCGCTCTGTGCCAAGCAATCAGTGGCGGGGCTTACTCGGTTATACCCACGTACCTCTCTCGCATGAACAGGATTCTTTCGTTTGCGAACAAGCCGAGGCTCGACAGACACGAGAAACCAAACAGGGCGAGAGTAAAGAAGAATATTCCTATACAAATGCGAAACATTCAGTCACGGAATAAACTTGAAACAGGCAGGAGTGGGACTCACCAAGGCGGTTCTGGAAACCTGCAATGTCATTTCCGACATTGTGGAAAAAGAGGCCGCAGATCACTACCCACACAAGTCAATATATGCACAGTCAAAAGACACGACACTCACAAGCCAACGCAATACTCCCCAAGTAATGAGCCATCAACAACGCCGGGTCCCTATACAAGTTCTTGAATGCCCTCCCACTCAGGATCCGGAACTGAGTCGCCCAGCTCGCACTGCGCCGTCCTCGCAACATTCCAGTTTCCCCAACAACGTCCCTCATCTCCACCATGCCGACTCTTTCCCCGTTCTCGTTTATCGTGCCGTTGGATGGTGTAGGTACCTCCCCAGGGACAAAGCTGTCACCCGATAAGAGAGCAGGTGGATTGGCAGAACGCACAGCCTCGAATTCAGCCTGTATAAGGCGGGCGGTGGAACTATTTTCGTACGCAATGACGAGTTCTGCGAGCTTCTGGGATAAATCGCGATTGGTAGAGCCGTTTCTTCCGGTCCTAACAGCCTCAAGAAGTTGCGATGTCTTTCGTTTGATCGTGGAACTAATGCTCATCCGACGGCCAGACGCAGATGGAACACGCGTTTGTAGTTCAGTTTCGTCGGGGGATCCGGATAACAGCGCCCGTTCTTCATCAGCACCAGAGGAATTCGACGAATTAATGCGCGTTGCACTAGATGACGGACCCAAAGAGGGTGAGTCCAAATCATCGAATTCATTGGCCGCATTGACCGTTAAATCAACTGCGGGGATGGATCAGTACGGCAGTTACATCATGAAGACGGCCAATCGGGATTGACGCAGGGCAGAGAGAAAAGGTAGAAAAACTCACTCAAATAATCGGCCAAATTGAATCCGACAGGGCATCCCTTTCCAATAGTCTCCAACCATTCCCCAACACCCTGAACCTCGCCCTCAGCGCCCCCATCAACTCCATCAATCAGCTGAGGAGTCGGAATGGACCTCATAGGACCGGACCATACACATCGACCTTTAGCCAACACAACCAGCTCGTCAAACAAGGCCACAATCCCGCTGCGAGGTTGGTGAATGGTGAGAATGACAGTACGGTTATAGGTTCGAGCAAGATTAACAAGTGACTCGATAACGGATTGGGCATTGTACGAATCAAGACCTGGTTCAAGTGTCGACATTGGTTAGCTCACTATGGTCCTAAGTTTGCAAATGGTGGAGCACTTACCACTTGTAGGTTCGTCAAGGAACAAAATGGAAGGGCTTGTTACCAGCTCACAGGCAATCGAGACACGCCTCTTCTCTCCTCCGGAGATCGAACGTTTGCCTATGCAGCGCACAATCGTCAAATAGAGGTCATAGGCGAATTGGAATGACTCACCACTTCCACCAATCCTCCTGTCCATGATGCCTCTGATCCCCAGTTCCTCCAATGTGCCGTACACTCTTGCAATCTTCTCACCTTCCGACATTTCTCTTGGCAATCTTAATAATGCGCTATACAAGACCGTCTCATAAACTGTCAACGTTTCCATTAACGTGTCCTCTTGGTCAACATATCCAGATACGTGTCGAACTTGAGAGGGTGTGACTGGTCGACCATTGATAAGAATCGAACCGTTGACTGAGCCAATCTTGGAACGGTGTGCCAGAATATCAAGTAAAGAGGATTTGCCACTCCCTGATGCACCCATGATCGCAGTCAGCTTTCCTGGGCGAGCGATGCCGCGCACATCTTTCAATACTTCCAGTCCGTTGGGAAGAATATAGGCAAGTGAAGTGAAATGGACGGTGGCTGGCACATGCTCAGGATGCGAAGGTGGATGCCTCGGGTCCGAAGGTAGAGCAATGGGCCCTTTATTGGGAGAAGTGGGATGTGCGTGTCCCACATACCAAAGACCTATAAAAGTGGAACACCGATAAGAAGGGTGTAAGAGATATTACATCATGCGATTATCGTACCTGCAACTGTTAGAATGACGATCAGCCCAGCACCGGCACTGCTGAGCGCTATCCATCTCGTATTGTCCGGCTTAGCCGGGCGCTACTCGGCACATACATGAGCACAATCGGAGTGAAAGAAGCAATCAACATACCTGATAACCAGGCACTTGCGAATAGTGCAAGCATTCTCCTCCCTCACAGGTGAGCGTAATGTAGGCGTCTCCGAAAATGTCATTGATCAACGAATTCATCGCCGGTTCTTCGAACCGGCACCCTTGACCAGTCTTGCAACCAAATTGTGCGGGTCCTCGGATTTCTTCGACAAGGAAGTCCGAAATATCTTGAAGGCCAAGGTTGGGCATAAATCTGGAGAGATGGGAGGATAACGTACCGACACTGCCATCCTCGCCGCACAGGAACCTGCCAGGTATACACTTGCACTTGATCTTGTCACAGGCATAGACAGTGCTGTTCGTATCATAGCCTGGTTTAGACTCTGATGTGCAACTGTCGAGACCGCAGTAAAAGGACTCCTGCTGGGCTGTCCAAAACTGGAAGGAACACTTGGCTGTCGCGTTGTCACAACTGAAAGTGACCTGAGGTGGTCGATCTGGAAGCATGTCCAAGATCTTGCGGTCTAACCACAGATTAAACGAGATGCAGAAGAAGAACATAAACCAACTTACTGGTGATGTCACACATTTGATGGTTGTTGAATACCGTCTCTCCACCCGTGTGGCAAGTCATGTTAGCTACTGTGTCGTCCTCAAAACCGTCACGAATGGCACCCGGAAGGGGAAAGCCGACGCAAGCAGCGTCGGTCTTGCATACTGGTGAGATGACCAAAATTAGCGGCAATGCAGGTGGTGAAGTAGAGAAACGGCAGTACCATTGCAATTGATGCCACCCCAACCTTCTTTGCATTCGCACGGCTCGCTGCCTCTGAGGGTCCTGTGGTCGCCATCCGCGAGAGAGTCACATTCTAGGAGATTTGAGGATGAGTGCGGGCTGAATGACAAAGAAGAAAACACACGAGGAGTGAGACAATCAATTCCACCCCAGCCTGGGGGACACTTGCATTGGCCGTCATACTCGTTGCAAAGGCCAAATTGGCCGCATGTGAATGCGGGGAGAAGGCAATTAAAGCAAGGGGGACATTCATCTGGACGGACAATGTTAGCAAGTCCTGCGGTAAAAAGAAGCGGAGAAACAGACCTTTCATGTTGGAAGAGGCCAATGACTAGAGGAATGCATGGGTTCTCCGCGGGTAAATGGAGCTGGACACTTACGGAAATCTGGTAGGAAGACAAGCCCGGGGAATTGTTGATGTTCCAAGTGACATTCGAGTTTGACCTTGCGGCGACATTTGGAACTTGCAGGACGGAAACGAGTAGCCATGAGCAGAGTAACGTCGGCGCTGCCCGTCGCATGTTGTCGACGCGGAGACGGAGAAAGCGCTTATGGGGGAGACGCGGCCAAGTGCGTTGGCGTGAGAAATACGCCTAACCTCCCCTCCGCGGAACTGCCTCACCAACGCCCGGGCGTAACGCCAAACGCCAAGCGAATGGACAGTCTCAGAGACTCCGATTCCTTTACACGACTGCTGGTAGAAAGCCGCGTCGTTGGTTGATCCATCTTCTGAATCTTCTACTGGTAACTAGATAGACCACCATCATTGTTTTTGCAATCAACCTGTTCCGCGGAGTCGTCATTGACATTACAGAGTCTGACGTGGCCAAGTACTCCATGCTGTGTCCCCCGGACCCGTGTATAGTATGGTCAACGCCACCGGCCACGTCGTGGAGGGAGAACGTGCTTCCACCCCTCTACCTTTTTGTCCATTTGGGTATTCGGGGCATTACCCAGCAGGTCTCCGGTACGTTGTCGATTAATCCTGTAGATGCGAGCCAACCGGGCTGATCAACCCGTGAACATTTGTCGACCCGGTCCCCATCTCCTTTCCGTCGGAAATGCTTCTATCCAGTTTTGGCCAGGTCGCGCCTTATTAGCATATGGGTGAGTGGATTCGAGTCGATCTGTCCCACACTGTTTCTAGATCTCAATGACCGCAAGCGTGGTCGTGCTGATACGCTCCATGAGGTTTCATTTCACTCTCCAGAACGTCCATCGTCCCCTAGGATCGGACGGGGCTGTAAAACGAATCCAGTCTCTAGATCCCCGTTTTTACCAACAAGGTCAAATTTATTATAGTTTTCTTGGCTTGCCAATCTATTTTCGTGTGATGAAAGTGGTCACTATAAAGACAGTCAGGTAATCAAAACATGCCCTTCGCTAACAGGTTTTCAAATCCTCCCCATCCGGCCAGAGATCGTGTAGTACGCTTCACGACGTTCTTCACCTACTATTTTTCACACATACCCGTAATGCACGAGAATTTTCCTTCTGCCCTCGCCTCTATGGAGTCTAACTATGCAGCGACAGCATTTGTCCCTCAGACCATTTGGACCACCGGAAGCGAAGTCCCATTTCATGTACTCGGTGCCTCCCACACATCCGGCGTGGTCAGCATTACCTCGCACGATGCTGCTATCGTCCCCATGCAGCATGGATGCAACTGGAGAGATTCTTCCCTGATGGCTGCCTTGGGTACGATATATTTTACGTTACTCATGGCGGCTGCTCATCCTTCATTTCAGATCCTACACAAGCCTCCCACGTGCAAAACACCCTTTCTGAGCCTTCGTTTGTCGCCCCCTGCCCCTGCAAAGTCGTTAGTGACATGCCATGCTACCAACCCCTCGATGGTACGCTCTTGTCCATAAGGTTGCACCTGGCTATGCACGGACACAAGCACCGAGGGAGGGACATGGTTCGATGTCCGTGGGCAGGGTGTTCGGATACTCTACGCTGGATGAACATTCCAAGGCACATTCGGTCCACCCATCTAGGCGTCCGGATGGTTTGCCCCACTTGCGAAAGGTCCTTCACCCGCTCTTTGGGTTTGGCGAAACATGTGGCTTCCAAGAAGTGCTCTCTCGTGAGTGGTTCACATCGCACGTCAATCATGAGTAACGCGATACGCAGCTATTGACGGGTTAACAACGCGGGGTAGTGACCTGAACTTCGCGTCAAGTTGTTATTCTAGGTTTTACTATGCCATGTGACCTTTCGCCATCATCTCCCATGGTCTCTGACGACAGTTGTGATTTTAATGTACAAAAATCCCTGGGACCGATCAACTTGAACATGAGCCATACAATAATTATTATACACACTAGCAAGTGCTTTTATGACATCTATTTGACTCGTAACTATGTTCTCACCTTTGAAGTCGAAATCCGGAGTAACAAAGAGTCATTAAGTCACTAAGTGTGAGCCACCAGCCTTGTTAGGTTGGCCATGCACTCTTTCTCTCAGCACGAATCGCCCCAGTATCCGGGAAACTACACTAAGGAAGACGGAAGCTAGCTCATGAATCAATCGAATGCCTCGCAGCGCCAAGATAAATATCGACAGAATCCGCCGAGACGAATGACAGCTCGAATACAGATGGGCCGCGGCGCTGACCATGGCAAGTGCTCCATTTACCTAAGTACTCCGTCGATCAGCCTTTGCCTCTGTGGTATTTTTGGGCGGCTTATGATCCGAGCCGAGCGGTACGGCTGCATGTCCAAGCTTCTTCAGCTGGGGTCATCGATCCGACACCGTTCCGCCGTCCGCAGGTCAAGGTATACCAGTGCCCTAATCCATTCTGCCGCGCTCTCTGCGAGCTCATCGCAGAGTTGACAGTTAAAGCGCCTCTAACAAGCCCCCGCCGATGGACTCCTCCACGCCCCCAGCCTCGTGCTTTAATTTCTGCATGGCGGCGGCGGATGCCTGGGAAATCGATTGGGCCACGTTGGCCTCATGACCGATGGACTTAATCCGCAGAGCTTTTTGTCAGGCACAACACCACTAGTATGTCTCATGTACACAATCTAACTCTCACCGTCATTGACAGAGTCTCCGATGGTCGGATATTCGGGAAGTAACAGGCACCCGACGATAATTGAAGTTGCGCCATCGCAACCCAGAAAAAATGTTCTTTCGCATCGCGTCCGAGACGCCAGCTCGACTTGAAGCCTCGAGCTTGAGCTTGAGGTCCCGTCAGGTAAGTCTAGTCATCATACAGGGGCACTGTGACTGAGCCCTTTATCGTCACACGATGTCGAGCTGATAATGTAACATTACAACGACTTTACCACGAGAGCTATAGGAGGAGGACCAATAGGACATTCCTGCACCAAGACCGGCTTGATAGCGCCTTGCTGCATTTCATGCGGTCGATGTGAAAATACAAAACACAAGATTAAGATTCAGAAGAGCCCACATCATGATGCACAGCAAGCCTTGTGGCTTGCCGCCCAACAGTTGAGTGACCGAGGTGAGTTCCAGCCTCGACTTCATCTGCAAAGATGGTGCAAAAATGGCAGGTAGTTATCGCCTGACAACGAGCTTGCCGCAGGCCGATCA
>JBBPMA010000536.1:0-21349 GCA_038090075.1 Xanthoconium purpureum | reverse complement strand
AACGACGACGACGACGACGACGACGACGACGACGCTGTTGCCCTCACCCTCGCCTTCGTCCTCGTCCTTGCGCGCCCGACGACACGACGACACGACAACAACGACAACAACGCTGTTGCCCTCGCGCGACAATGTCGTCATCGTCGTCATCGTCACCCTCGTCCACGCGTGCCCTCGCCCTCGCCCTCGCCCTCGCCCTTGTCCTCGCATCGCGGCGATGACAGCGACGTGCGCTGTACCCTGGGTTTTACCCGTGCAGTTGCCTAATGGGAGGGTATGTGAGGTGCGGAAAATGGGTCAACCTCATCATCAAAGTCGAACAGATCGTCGTCGATATGATACGTAGTCGTCAGACATATTGAATGGCTCTGATCAGACCATCAGTACCATGTAACTTATCACAACTAAATATTTAATAATAATCAGTTACAGTGGCTTAGTAAAGGCTTAGTAATTCGAGTGTGACATGATCCAATAGTTGCCGGGTAAAAGTCCCCAGACGTTATAGGAAACATCTGCTTCCCGAGTTCACCCGAATTTCCTATAACGGCTCGAGACTAGGCGCAATGTGGCCCTGGAGTGCCGAGTCCTATGGAGCCACCATTTCATAGTTTCGTCAAGGTGGACAGAAGAACTATTGGCCAGATCAAAGCAAGCGCCATTGCGGGCATGCCTCAGGATCCGTGGTAAAGAATCCGATCACTGATGGTTGGGCCCTGTGGAGAAATTGATGAAGAATGCAGAACGATTGGAGGAGTTCAGTCTATACGTCAATAAGCAGGACGCTGCTTGGGTCCTTTCCATGCTCTCTGAGTCCTCGCGCGGCCCCTGCCTGCGGAGCTTGAGAATGTCAACAATGCTTTTTGATTTCGGTTCCCACCACTCGGAGCAGTCCTTCTTACCCTTCCATGGAGACACTCCAGCCATCCGTACACTTGAACTCTCATATTGCCCAGTGCCGTGGCAGTCATTCAACCTTGGTTCTTTAACGACTCTCAATCTATCCCGTCTTCCCATTCGGTTTCACGACAACATAGTGGACATCCTCGCTATCCTCCGTGTTATGGAAAATCTCACGGAACTAGGTCTCAGTAACGTTCTCGCTAGTGCCTCTGGTTTGTTGTCTAGCCCTGCATTCCGCAACTTTCAGGAAGTCAATCTGCCCCATCTGTCTCGCCTTTTGATCGATGCTCCCCTATCAACGGTTATCGCACTCCTCCATTGTGTTAACATTCCATCGAAAACGGTAGTCCGTCTCTCATGCACTCATGAAGATGATTCCTCCCCTGTTCATCACACTCTTCTGTCTTCGATACTTGCCCAAAGGCTCGACGTGTTCCAAGATCGGCCAAAAATTCGCTCCCTAATGATCACGTTTGTGGGAATGGCGGGAGTCATATTCAGTACATTAGAGCGGGATTGGGGTGAAATGGCATGCGACCAGTCTTACAGCATTCCCCTCTCAATCCTCTTTTCTTGGGGCCTCAGATCAACAACGCCCGATTACCTCATAAGCGACATTGTTTGCACTACACCCTTGACGAATGTCCAGACTCTCCACGTCGACTTTCCCCCATATGCATCGGCTTTCTGGAGGAATATTTTGGAACATCTTCCAGATCTACGGGACATTAAACTGGTTTCAGGCAAAATGCCAGATCTGGTGTCCGCGCTCTCTGTCACAGACCCCATCTCTCACGAGGACGCGGAGAATCAGGATCGAGGTCGAACGGTGTTAGTACCACAGTTGGAGAAGTTGGAGGTTTCTTATGTCACCTTTTCACCAGGAGGCGATTCCATTCTTTCACAACCTGCCATCACTTTACGCCAGCTCTTCGATGCACTCTCTACCCGCAACGCGCCCCACGGCCGACTCAGCTTATTGAATTGTATGGTAGAGGGATCTGGTCGCTTACCAGACGTGGTTGGGCGGTCGTGGGATGACCTCGCTGACGTCCCTGTCGTCCATGTGAGCAACTCGGATTCCTATGAGGAGGAAGATTTAGAGGACGGTTCGGAGGATAATTGGGACTCGGAGGATATGGAGGATGACTCAGAGGGGGATGACGTAGGCGATTCAGAAGATAACGCGGACGGTGAATTGGAGAATGTTTCGGAGGAAGAGGACTTGGAAACTGATTGAGCGCATGATGTAGAGGGAAATTGACCGAGCCATTTCATATAGTGAGACGGAGACACGGTGTAGAAACTACATTGTAGAGAAGGACGAAAAGTAGAGTCACTGACTCGCAAGGATGTCCAACAATAAAGAATTGGATCCCTCGTACCTATGTACATAAACGGAGCGAAGGAGCACAAGGGCGGGAGGTAAAATATAAAATTATGCCAGCCGGGATGACTGAGCCGTTGCTGATCAACGAACTGTACTGCAAGGATAAGGCATGGCCCATCTGCGTAGCCAGATCGTCCCCTCATTCCGGATGAGCATCCCCGTTGGCAAGTTCGTCTCGGCTCGGGACCTGTGAGCCGTTAGCCTCGAAGTCATCTGCATCAATGTAACCGTCTCCGGTCCCTTGTTCTTTGCTCGCCTCATCCTCATCTTCTTCGTCCGTCAATTGCGCTGCTCGCTGCATCGTCCGACACATTCGTCAATCAACAAGCCAATCACCACCACAAAGTCACACACATACCTTCATCGCCTCAGCCTCCTTCGAGTAGTGCCGTCCGCGCGCTCTGAGGAACGCAGCATGCTTCGCAGCGGCTACGTATATCCCCGATCAGCACCCACGCTCGAAATGGCCTTGCGACAGAATCCATCCTACCTTCTTCATCCATCTCCTCCATCTCGACCTCGTCACCAGGTTCTCCATCGAGCCCTTTAATCTCGCCCTTGGCTTCATTGGGGAGGTTAAACGATGTACTTCGGCTCGACGCTGCGCTCCCTGAACGTCCCGACGAGTTCCGACCGACGCTCGATAGGGACGCGCGGCGCGAGGACGAACCCGTCGAACCCGTCGTCATAACAGGAGACTCGGGTCTCGAGCCCGTGCTACCCGGAGAGCTCGCACGCGCCCCGAGATGCAGGTCGGGTATATCTGCACACACACACATACGCACAAAAGGCGTCCGTCCGCGCGTCAACCGCACCGTTCGTAGGATTCAAGACACGGATCGTGCAACGCGCCACGTACCTCCCTCTACTTCGTCCGTCTCAGCATTGTATCGGACGTACGGCGTCTTTGGCTCCGTGATCTTCATCAGACTGTCTTTCTCAATCTCCGTCAACGCAATGTTTTCTTCGTCCCATTGCAAACTGCTACACGACCTCAGACACGGTGTCAAACGAGGACAAGACACGTACTGTTGTTGTGCAGCTGCTGATGATACGGCGTTCTTGAGGATCCCCTTGGGTTTGGGGTTGGATGCGGAGCGGGGCAATGGAGAGAAATGTGGAGGATCGTCAATGATTTCTACGGTGGACATTGCGTGTCGAGTGTAGTACGACGGCGGACGAGGACGATGGTCAACTAAATAGTCCAATCCTGAGGAACCCCACTCGCTCATCAGCATGGGAACAATGTGCCTTTCCTGGAGAGGCTATTGTCTAACGACATAGTAACGAGGACCATCTAAACATAGTAGATTGTGCGGATCAGCTACGAGTACACCGAAATCAACACACAAGTCCACATCGACAGAAATAGCTCCGCTCCCTCTAGTAATAGTCCCCTGAATCAGAATAATCCATTCATGAGCCGCTGTCCAACGCTCTCGGGTTCCTGCCTGGCCATTTCAATGATACTCAGCAACTTTCTGATACCGACCAACATCGGCAACGTTGGCGTTTCCGCTTCAGAGGCATTGCGCGGGAATCCAACACTGGATAGTTGGTGGAGGGTCTCACGAAGCTCCGTGTCATCACCAAACAGCTCGACCGATCGGAGAACGACCTCGAGTTGTGCGAGGTGCGAGATGGGAGGTACTTTGATCGAGGCATCAAACACCTCTGAGAACCCTAAATCCGTAATGTGTTGACCCAGGGACGACGTCGCTAGCACCAGGAGGCGGCGACCCTATCATGCAGGCTCTCAGGATCTGTCAACGCAGACAGCACATGACGATACTAACCTTCGGAGGTTTCCGTGCGATGAGTACTAATAATGCTTGAAGAACGGCGTTCGAGAATCTACTGCCCAAATAT
Organism: Xanthoconium purpureum; assembly: GCA_038090075.1. Classification (NCBI taxonomy): domain Eukaryota; kingdom Fungi; phylum Basidiomycota; class Agaricomycetes; order Boletales; family Boletaceae; genus Xanthoconium; species Xanthoconium purpureum. The sequence continues at coordinate 17,187 of JBBPMA010000536.1, read as the reverse complement.
GTCCAATCTGTAGTCGACTTGTCAGTATCATTGCAAGGGGTACCAGAAGTGGACTGACCTAGCAGGCGCTCTAGGCTGTCTACGACAATAACGCTCAACGGACTCTTATAACTGTCGTTGAACGTCTTCGTGATAGCGGCAATCTTTTGTGCTTCCGAAAAGCCAACCATCCGATCAGGGGAGATAATCTTTATAAACGGGAATTCCGACCGCCATGCGATCGTTGCAGCCAAAAGAGTCTTGCCAGATCCAGGAAGTCCGTTCAAAAGGACGCTGACCCGTGGCGTCCGCTCGGATTTGGCAACTTGGTTCACGAAGAGCTTCCCCTTTTCCAATATTTCCTAAAAGGCTTAGCTTAGCAAGGACCCGGAGTACGAACACTTCATGACGCACGTGGATCTCGGAGTCAAACTCGATGATTCCATTCTGAATCACTTCCTGAATCTCCTCTTCAGAGGTACCATACGCCGGCCTGATTTCCTCCAATGCCCGGAAGAAATCACCCCGATTTACTCTCAAATTCTCCACGTCATCTGAAATGCCCGCAAACGTCCCAACCTTTACATGTCGGTTGAATGCAAAACTCGTCGCGCTCTTGACGAAACCCTCGATCTCAGCACCCGAGTAGTTCTTCATCAACTGTGCGAGCTCTTCAAGATCGACGTCATTGTCCATTACTTTGTTGGTTCGCATCTTGGCGGTGTGGATACGTAGGATTTGATACCGGCCTGCCGCATCAGGGAGCGAAATTTCCATGTGCACTTCGAGACGACCTGGTCGTAACAGTGCCTCATCAATCATGTCCGGCCGGTTCGTCATACCGATAACAAGGATGTTGTTCAGTTGGTCGACACCGTCCATCTAACACCAGGTAAGTGCTTTCGAGGACTCAAGAAAGTTACAAGCTATACCTTTGACAAGAGCTGATTCACGACGGTGTCGCCCACACCAGTCCCACTGTTTGTTGAACCACGTTGTTTGAAGACAGCATCCAGCTCGTCGAAGATGATGATGTGCAAGCCACTCTCGTCGCCCTTCTCTTTGTACTGCGGTAATGTTTGATATGAGCTTCAACTGAGCAAGAGCGTGCGCGATCTTACCTCCTTCTCGGCGTCTTCGAAAAGCTTCCGGACGTTCTCTTCAGAGGCACCGACATATTTATTAAGAATTTCGGGCCCATTGACCACCTTGGGTTCTCGAGCATTCAACATTTTCCCGATTTGACGCGCAATTAGAGTTTTACCCGTTCCAGGAGGGCCATGTAGCAGGATACCTGCGAAATACACATTCATCGACGGATCTGCGGTACTAGAGGAGAAGATGTACCTTTCACGTGCTGAATGCCGAGCTTCTCGACAAGGACTGGGGGGAACACGCGCGATGCAAAGGCACGACGGAATATGTCATTAAACTCCTTGTCGAGACCTCCGATACCCATATCTTCGAATTTGAAGTTGGGTGCAATAATCGCGTTCGTCGCGGCTCTGGGAACTGAATGAGTGGAAGGCATTCGTTGGACACCAGAACATACCTCTTCGCGCTCGCCTTAATCTTCATCACACTGCCACCCTCTTTGATAATGGTGATGTCCGTCTTCTGCATTATCACGCCCATCTCTATATGTCTCGCGTTACTCCTCCGTCCACCCTTCTGCTCGTCAGCGAGCTCAAGTATTCCCAACGAGGCGACGGTGAGTTTCAGTTTATCACCCTTGAAGTCCACGGTGAGCATCCCTCCGGGTGCAAATACCAGCCCGCTGTACGCGTTGAGGAGCTTTGAGATCATCTCGTCCTGATCGTACGGCACAGGGTTCTCGTAGTTCTTCTTCAAGAAGCTCGCGACGAAATCGATCGATTGTAAAAAGGGTGGCGCATCGGGATGTGGCGAGGCGGGGAGTAACTCGACAGTGACCTCGTCCCCGCTGAGGGAGAGCTCCATCCACTGCCTGAGTGACATGGAGGCCGCTATGGTGCCGGATGCTATCGACTTGGACGTGTCATGGCTTCAGACAAGGTCAGCAATCGTGAGTAAAGGGCCAAAGTGGGGGCGTACCATGTCGTGATGGGGTATCTTCCTTTGACGATGACGTGCACGCCGTTGGGAAAGTCGGACGGATGGACGATGAGGCAGTTTTTGAGTGCAAGGGACTCGTTCGGCGTGCCCACGACGGCGTAGCTGCGATGGACCACTCAGTGACAGGAAATATACAAGGATAGGCGCGTACTTCATGCCCGAGCGCAGTGGCGGGGGTTTACGATCATAAGGCCGCTTATCAAAGAGTTGCTGAGAGGGGTCATTATAGTGACCTGCTGGTGGGGGTTGCTGGCGAGCACTGGGCCGCAGCCCAGCGGGCAGGCCGTCGGGTACGCGGTGGTATTGATTTGGTGTGGAGTGAGGTGCCGGCGATGATCTACCGAAAAACGATGACATGAGTGTCTAATGGAATGATTAGGATATCTGCTAGTCTCGTCGCCGTTGTCGTCGTGGTGCTCGTCGTGGTGCTCGTAGTCGATGGTAATGTCAACGTTACAGTAACCGCTCAGTATGAGGGGCGGATTACATCATCACATCCACTTCTGTCTGTCCCACTCTCGTTCGCTGCAAGTTACTGGACTCGCATTTCTCAGACCGCGGCATAGTGCACGGACCACACGATGAGCTCGATAGCAAGGGCAATTACAAAGAGCTTGGGCAACATTCCGCTCGACCGTCGCTCATGTCAGCTCCTTGGTCCCACCGCGCTAGTGAGTTCGGCGGCCATGTAGAAGTCAATTTTAGAACCAACCAACGTCCCGTCACAGGTCGTTCAAGCTCTTATGGGTATCCTTGCGGTTATCTCACTGATATACAAGAGACAACGGGAAACACAGAAGCGTCCGTGGGAGATATGGTAACGGACCCATTCTCTCTGCTACGCAGTGGCTCATTGTGCTCGGTAGGCTCTTTGACGTTTCGAAACAGGTCGTCGGCGCCATGTTCATTCACGGGCTGAACGTACTTATATCCGACCTTGGATCATACCATTTTTCCGGGAACGCTTGCACATATTATTTTCTTAACATACTACTCGATACCACTCTCGGTGAGTCTTCTTGGATTCTCAGACTTACGTGCGGTCGTGACGCAGTTGATATCGGAAGGTGTCGGACTGATCTATGTCGTGCTGCCGTGTTCAACGTGGCTGCTCTCAAAGAAGCTTGGGATCAAAGGCTTGAAGTCGGGACAATACGGAAACCCTCCTTCACTCACGTACTGGGGTCGCCAGGCTGCTGTGTACATTTTCGCGCTCACAGCGATGAAACTTATCGTCCTCGCCTTGTTTGCCTTTTGGCCAGGTATATCCGCTATCGGTGACTGGCTCCTCGGGTGGTCTACCCTTTTCGATGGAGAATCAGTCCAGGTGATATTGTATGTAGACTCTGTTTGCTCGCGGCGCAGTTTTCACGTGATTTTTCTAGTGTCATGGGCGTTTTTCCCATGATCATGAACATTGTACAGTTCTGGTTGATCGACTCCATCGTGAAAGCGTCCACCGTTCCAATCGCTGTTCGCGCTCTCTCGACACGAAGTTCCGATTCTCAAGACCACGAGCCTCTCTTTAGTTCTCCTGACGACGACGACGATGCATCACCACGAGACCTTGAGGATGGACCTCGGTCATCCACCTCTGGAATAATGTCGGAAGGAGACCTCAAGACCCTCGTTGGTTCAGAGGACAATAAACCGAAACTATCGCCATCTGGATTGGTATCCGGGTCATCTTCGCCGATGACTGTTCAAAGAAGTCCGGTGGCGATTCCGCACGATTACCCGCCCAACAGCCTCGGGAGCGCATCCTTACAGGGTAGTACGCGACCTCGGCACAAGTACAAACGGGCTTCGTCGTCGTTCGTCGAGTTTCCGGTCAGCTACTCTGCACCAACCGTCAACGCGCTTGATTCGTCGCGGAATGGCGCACGCCAGGCTTTGCTCTCGTCATTAAGTGGTGTTGAGGTTAATGTTGAAGAGTTTGATGCATGGGAAAGGGGCGATTGGCAGGGACGAGCTGGTGCTGAGGGATGGAGTAGCCGACGACCGATCCACGTTGGTGCTGGGTAACCTGGTTCCATCTGTCTAATGGCCGTCATGACACTTTATATCCAAGCCTGCACACGTGTACTATATTGCTAGTGATCATTTTCTCGTTCAACTGCTTGGTATCATTAGAGGTCATCTTGAGCGTGTCTTACACGCGGCCTGTGTGACAACTGCGCTGCCTTTACCGCCTTTTACTACCACGGCGCTCTCACCCTTCCTACTTGCTCCACGAACTGCGCCATACTAATGGTCGGGAACGCGAGTTCCAATAACGTAGCTACAGACAACGACGCAAGTGGCGTCGCTTTTTCACTCGAAAACATCCTCAGCGACAAGCACAACACCCTCGAACACCCGGGACTCAAACGACAAGAACTAGATGCACTCACGACCGCTGCAGAAGGCTGGGACGAGGAATCTGCCAATCGGCCGATAGCGGAGGGCTTTTGCGTCGAGTGCGAGGGTGAGTGGCTTCGAGGCTCGAGTGGGAACGATCGTGCTGACTGGGTTTTCCCTTGGCAGACCAGCCCGCACAGCTATCATGCAAAGAATGTGAGGACGACTATTGCGAAGTATGCTTCGCCGCGCAACATCGAAAAGGATCTCGGAAGAAGCACACAGTCACGCCCAAGCGTACAGACAAGGCGCGGAACGGCGTCGCGAGTGGGACGGCAAAGACGGCGGGCAGTGCGGGTAAAGACGAGGTGCCTAGTTTCTTGCGCCTCGTGGCGTCGACGTGCTTTTTTGATGCCCGTTCATCCCTAGGTCGAAGCAGACGTCGAGATGGAAGAAGATTCAGATGCAGAGCTTGATCAGATTGCTCCTAGGTCCGCGACGGGGCCATCCATGGAGGTGCTCGGCGCTCAACCCGCCGTCGGTGCTGCCGTCGGCGAATGGTTCGTCGAGCGCGCCAAGTATATCCCCCTCCGTCTAACGCTTAGCGAGCGCAAATACCTCCGTCTCCTCGATGCCGCACTTCAAGTCTCGGAGTATACCGACAAGATCGATACCCTCAGCTTCGGTCTCTCGAAAGCAAAGCGGATCGTTCACCAGATTCGCGAACTGTGCGCGATCTTGTCTGGGCTTGTGTTGTCGGCGGATTACAAGCTTGGGCAGGAGCTCTTTACGGACCGTGATTTCCAGCGTAATGCAGAGTTTTACCAACAGATATTCGAGCTTGGACGGCGACACAAGATCATGAACCCCGATAAAATGCGTACGACGTATGGTAAACTGATCTATCTCCTTCAGGTGAGCATTGGCGTTTCTCAGGATGCGTCGATATGATGATAGCTGACAGCGTTGCAGGACAGTCAATCACCGGAGGTCAACGACATGCTCAGCTTTTGTTGCGTCAAACCCATCCGAACCGTGTACAGCGTACTGGAGCAGCACGGCGCCCTGGGTCTCCTTCGCGATGACCTGATATCTGTTGCAACCAAGGAAATCTACGCCGAAGGTCGATCCCGACGTGAAATTCAAAGAGACATCAAGAGCAAGGAGCGCGCGATCGAAACGCTCGCCTCTCGCTACCAACGCGAGGGTCTCAACCAGGAACTGGTCCGTCAGTGTCTCTACAGTATCGGCGACAACCACGCTTTCTTGCGAACGAACCGTGACCCTTGCGACCGCATGATTCTTTACCTCAAAACGTACTTTCACCCCGCGCAACCGAAAGACCAGAAACACAGCTTGGCGATTCGGAGCGGCAAGGGTGGTGCGAGGCTTAGCCACGATCACGCGAAGCAATTCGCGTACGTGTTGCAAAGCCTGACGCTCTGGCGCGAGATTCTACATGGTACGTCTTTGTTGTCTCTCTGACCTTGGACTCACCCTGTTGCCTAGACATGTTCCGGTTGTGGTCCCTCGCGGAGCAAGACTTGCTTTCTGAAACAGTCTTTTATCGCCTTCGCGACACGGGTCAGGGTCTGAACAGAGTTCAAGCCGCTCCGAAAACGCTGCGCATGATGCACACAATCCTTCATCGAGCACAGCAAAGTGTCGGCTCCTGGGTCGGCTCGTCCGCCATCCACATGGGCGATCACAATGTCCCGAACGCTCTCATGTTTATTGGTAAGCTGACCTCGCTCATCGCTCCCGATGGCGCCCTGACCTATTCCACAATAGACAAGTACTCCCAAATTTACCGCATCCTCCTCCCCATCTGCAACACCCTCTCCCAAATACCCAGTCTCGCAGACAAACCCGCGCTGCTCTCCTACATAGAAGAAGAGTTCGGCTCGACCGACAACTGCATCCGAGAGATCCTTGCCGATTTCTTCAGGCACGGGTTCGACGGTTCCGGGGCGGACAACTTTTTCGACGCGGGGAGCTGTATCGACGGGCGGTTGACGAGCGCGTGGAATTGGTGTGCGCAGTTGGAGAAGAAGCGGTATTTCCCTGTGTTTTTGTTGACGGGTACGTCTTGTTTGTTGAGCGTGTCTGACGTGTTTTCGTTGCTTATGCGACTTGGTTCCTAGGGTTCATCGGATTCGATGGGGAGTGGTGAGGCCTTGAGGAGTAGTGCTATAGGGTGTATATATCAGTACGTTAGACACCCTTGCTAGTCAGCGACTCTCTGCTTTCCGCTTCTCTCCACAATGTACCTTCTACACTATGTGTCTCGCGCAATCATTCTCCGAGTCTTCCTCGCCCAAATCATCCTCCAAATCACCGTCTGCATTATCTTCTGATTCGCCCCCCACATCGTTCAAATCACCCTCAGAGTCACCCCCCTCTAAATCATCCCGGGAGTCTGAGTTGCTCACATGGACAACAGGGATGTCAGTGAGGTCATCCCACGACCGGACCATATCTGGCAGATCACCAGATCTATCTACCTTACAATTCGTCATCTTGAGTCGACCGTGGGGCACGTTGCGGGTAGAAAGCGCGTCGAAGAGCTGGCGCAGAGTGATGACAGGCTCTGGAGGATTGGCATCGCCTCCCGGCGAAAAACGAACATACGAGCGTTCCACCTCCTCCAGAAGTGGCACTCGCATGGCTCGATCACGATGCTGGCCCGGTCTGCATTATCTTCTGAATCGCCCCCTATGTCGTCCAAATCACCCTCAGGGAGAACTGGGTTAAATGACTTCCAAAGCACTGGACAAAATGAGAGGTCCACTGAGTGTACGGAGGGCTGGAGCGTCTCCATGGGAGGGCAAGGACTGCTCCGAGTCCTCGGAACCAAAAGGCAATGTCGAAATCTCACGACCAAACCGAGAGTGCCGAATAACTACTTAGCGTCACTCGTTTCAACTGAATTTCCGAGTCAAAACCGAATTGATAGTGATCACAGAGCAGAATGGATGGTTAGGATTCGTTTAGGCCTCAGGACTAGCCTCACACAGTAACGTAACGAAGTTCCAAACCCGTCTATCTGCATGACGTGCGGGACGCGCTTTTTTCGTAGTGGTTCAACATCAAGTGGTACTTTCCACTTGAACCCCCTGCTCGTTTTGCGTCGCCTGAACTGCCTCGGCCACGTTGCCGCCCCTCCGTTGCGCTTGGGCGACAATTTCGATCACACTTACGAGTCCCGCTTTCCAAGCAAGCAGCCGCTTTTCGAGCGCTTCCCATTGCTCCCGCTCGAACTTGCGTGCGGAGGATTTGTACACATGGAGATTGTGCGTCGCTTGGGAAAGTTTACCTGATATGAGACCAACTCGGATGACTGATTTGCACACAACCATCAACTTCATGCGCTTCCTTCGGGGCATATCATTTCTTACCATCAATGGTCCACTTCTCGACCTCGGATATATCGATTTGCAGTGTTGACGCGATCGTCGAGTATGGAAGATCTCGTCCGATATAGTCAACTGCGAGCGAGGAAAAGGCGAGGAGGCGAATCTTGTGTTCGAGTTGTGAGCTTTCAAGTTCTGCAACAGGCACTTTGTAAGGGAAATGGACACATTACACGGAAAAAACATACGGTAGGTTTCAAAGAGGGCGGGGTGGCCGTCGGCCCATGCTCGAAACTCGAGCAATCCGTTTTTTAGGAATATCTGAACAAGAGGGAACAGTTCGTGGTCTCGCATGGCGATGATAGGATCGAGGCTGTACAATTTGTCAAAGTCAAAGACGGTCGGTATACGAAGGGCGGCAGTGATCGTGTCAACAGCTGCCGAGCGAGATTCTGGGGAGCCCGATGGGAGCGTGCGTACAAGTAAAACTCGATATTCGTAGGCAGATTCCCTGGGTAACAGGGTTAGTGAGCGAAAGAACACACCTCAGGGGGAAAAACTCACGCTTTTCCAGCTTGTGCAAGTGTGTCGATGATGGTTTTCAGGAATTGGCCCTTCTCTTCGTCGGGGACCTGCCATTCTTTGAGCCATCGCTCGACGTCAGATTTTTTCAGGCCGAGAACGTCGAGATCGCCGTTGGCAGCTGAGATCTTGACAAGGGTGGTGTAAATTGGTAGCCGCAACGCGGAGGATCGTGATGCGGCGTTGAACAGATTGGATAGTCTAATCCGGGATCATTAGAGCTCAAACAAGATGAACAGAGAGACTCACATGCGATACTTGATTGATAGGCCGTTAGAGGGCGACGACGAGATAATATTGAGCAGGCAGACTACATGTTGTCTCGTTTCCGACGAATCGACCGGCCACAAAGTGAATAGATGTGAGTACAAGAGGTTGAAGAATCCTTCGATCTCTACCGCAATATCAGCAGGAAACGCGGACGATCGTGACTACACGTACCCGGGTCGGTTCCATAACCTACGTTTTTAACATTTTTCAACACAAGTTCGAACGCTGTCCGTCGTTTGTCCTCGTCGAGTGATGCGTCCTCGGTTTTCACGACGTCTTGGAGCGACTGCAAGAGGGCGATGCGCTCCTCGTCGTGGATGCCCCGCGCGGTGTACTGGAACAGTTCTTGGAGCTGCTCCTCGAACGTCCCCTCTGCAAACACCGAGACCGAGTCTGATGGCGACATTTAAACCTTGTCTCGCTCAAATTCTTGACAGCCTTGCGATGGGTAGGTAACAACAAGCACAAACAATGGATGTATTCTAAAAATAGTACGTTACTACAGTACGCTACATTCGTCAGGGTAACCAGTAACCACGCGCGCGCGACACTTTCGGGTGCGACTTTGAAACGTAGTGAGGATGTTGCTCTATCTCGCTCCAGTTCTACTCTAGTTGCTGAATTATGTAGTGCATTTCAGAACAATGTCTAATAGTAATGGGCCACGTTGAGGCTCAGGAAAGGCCCATACTGCTGTGTTCCATCATACATTGAGTCTATAAGAGCTCTCATTGACATATTACCCGACTTATCTGCACTTCCTGTGCGACCGGTCGTAGTAACTGGATGCGAACACATGATACGCTTGGTGCGTCAGACTCTGAGCTCAAACTTGTGGCTCGCAGATGGCATGCTCTTCTGAATCCGCGCATTCATTATCGCGGGTTCTCTGAAGCCCGCCTTTCTGTTTACTCGACCTCGGACCAAGAATGCGATTACCACTCTTCGCCTTTCTGTCCGCAGTCGCCATCGTCTGGGCTGGTTCCCATAAAGACACTTCATACAAGATCAAGGAGAGCATTGAAAGTCCTCCTCGTGGCTGGCTCAGACACGGCCATGCTCCTCCGAACCATCTGCTGGAGCTCAAGATTGCGCTCCCTCAGCCCCATTTTCCCATCCTAGAGAATCACCTTTGGGAAATCAGTGATCCCAAGCACGACCGTTATGGGGCCTACATGTCAAAGGCGGAGACCGAAGCGCTGATGGCACCTTATCCCGAGACACTCGATGCGGTCAATGAATGGCTCTCTTCGCATGGTATCGAAGAAGAGCATCTCTACCGGTCATCTGCACAAGATTGGGTGACTATTCGCGTCCCGGTTTCCCTCGCCGAGGAAATGCTGAACACGGTAAGAATTATCATTGCCAGTGTATTCCAACAATATACTCAAAGGACCTAGGAGTATCACGCCTACGTTCACTCGGACAGTGGTGAGAGCATCGTCAGAACGACTAGCTACAGTCTTCCAGAGAGCCTGCATGGACATGTTGAGCTGATCCAGCCAACGACGATGTTCACTCGCCTCAGACCATTCAAGACCACTCTTCATTGGTCCAACAAGGTGTCTTCCGGCTCGCCAAGCCCCTCTGCCGGCACCCTTACTGGACCTGCTGGAAACCCAGTGGATGCTAGCTGTAACGACACGGTTCGACTGAATGATTTATCACCTAGAACGATCTAACAAATCATTCCCGTAGATCACTATCAGCTGTCTCAGGCAACTTTACAATGCTGTTGGACACAACTCTTCCGCCACCAATGGTAATCAAATTGCCGTTACCGCTTATACGGGACAGTATGCCAACAACGAGGATCTCCAACAATTCTTCCGGCTGCAAAACACTATGGCGAGTGGGTCCAACTATACGTTTGTGCCCGTAAACGGTGAGAATGTCTTATACTCCGGTGACAACTGCCTCGTTGAGCATGTGTTTAGGTGGCCTGAACAACCAAACATATGCAGCCGCCGGCCAGGAAGCAAACTTAGACACTCAGTTTGCTTATGGGTTGACACATCCGACCCCTGCAACCTTCTACTCGACCGGCGGCACACCCCCCTACGTTCCTGACGCACTCACACTGACGGATGCTAATGAACCCTACGTCAAGGTTTATTTCCTCCATTACTCAATACTGCAGTTCGCCTGATTTCCGTCACTGTTCATTATAGTGGCTGGACCATGTGTTGTCCCAAGAATACTTGCCTCAGACTATCTCTACGAGTTATGGCGATGATGAACAAACAGGTATTTCGTTTCGTTCATGGCCAAGCATTCTCTCACGACAGTTAGTTCCACATACTTATGCATCGCGTGTCTGTTCTGGCTTCGCTGTTTTAGGCCTCCGTGGCACATCACTCTTGTTCTCGTCTGGTGACGGTGGTGTCGGAGATGGGGATCCAAACCCAGCAACACAAAAATGTTTGTCTAATGACGGTAAAAATAGGACGACGTTTATCCCTGAATTCCCCGCCATCTGTCCATAGTGAGTACCTTGCCTGATGTGTAGTATCGCCTAATTGGCTTCGAATGCCCCTAGCGTGACATCCGTTGGAGGCACTCAAAACATCCCTGAAACAGCCGCCTTCTTCTCTGCTGGTGGTTTCAGCAACTATGTAGGTCCATTCCTATCGTTGCTTTTACTGGTATTCTGACCCTTTCTTCCACCAGTTCTCTCGACCACACTATCAGGATACGGCAGTAAGAAAGTATTTACATACACTCCCTCCCGGAACCCATAAAGGAAAGTACAACCCGTAAGCGTTTGTCGCCTTCTTGTACGATCAAATTTCACAAACGAGGTGTTCTAGCAAAGGTCGTGTAAGCACCTGTCCATTCCAAATGCCAGATCTCATTCATTCGATGCTCGCTTCTGTATAGGGTATCCCCGATGTTGCTGCACAAGCCATGCACTTCCTCATCGTCTATCAAGGACAACTCCAAACCATCTCTGGCACGTCCTGCGCCGCTCCCACCTTTGCTTCCTTCATTTCTATGCTCAACGACGCACGGATCGATGCCTGCAAGCCTCCCCTTGGTTTCTTGAATCCGTGGTTGTACGAGAAGGGATTTGCTGGATTGAATGATATCACCATAGGCAACAACCCTGGTTGTGGCACGGAGGGTTTCAACGCGACCGTTGGCTGGGACCCCGGTACGTTTTATCACCTCTTCTCTTTGAAGTCTCGCTGCTTGGCGGTAGTTGTAGCTACCAAGGGAATTTGATTGTGATCAATGCTTTAGCTGACACTCCTTCAACAGTGACCGGTCTTGGAACGCCCAACTTTCAAAAACTGTTGGCATTGGCAATGGACGCGGCTTGATCATCCTTTCCTTCGGCACGAAATCATGTGGGAGGGCTGGATTGCGAAGATGCGTAACTTGGGTTGAGGTCTTCAATTTGTATACCATCTACACCACTGCTCTATACCATTTCACTTCTAGCTTTGAGAAACGGTTGAAGGCTTCCGAAACTCGGCTGGAGGGCAACCTCACGGAATTGGAACACTGCGACAGGGCAACTGGAAATGGACACGGCGGAGATGTGCTCGTTTCAAAATTCACAGCACTCCCACATTTACCAGACCTTCGCAGTCAGCACGGCTCAGGCTTGTGGCTGGGGTCCTAACCAGCTTGCCGTTGCCAACGCTCTCTTGACATTTTTGACAGTCTGGACGGCTTCATTCCGCTATCCGCCACGAAACCTTGGATAACTGGGCTCGCTGCTGTCAAGTGTCACAGTTTGAAGCGAATGGCCACCTTCGGGAGTGGGAATTCCTATAGCAGGCCTGACCCTAAACACACCTGATTTCAAGTTGCTGTACATACCTCTACGAGATCTCCTCTTTATGCGAGTGGGTATGTACGCATCAGATTAGAAACGCGTGAGTCTAGTGCTCGATTCCACTCCGGGTTCATAGGATATCCGGCATATCGTCGAGGTTCAAGAAAGGGGACTCGACGCGCATACGTTGTTATTCTGACATGTGGGTAGTTTTGTTCCAGCAGCGAGAAGAACTACCCTCCGATTGACATTTTCCACGACTAGAACGGAGGGAGCGATAGAACTTAGTACTCCTTATCTGAATATGTGCGTGTCCGGTGAGGGTCTCCCATGTTCTGGAAGACGTCTATGGTCGATGACGTTGGCGGCCCGACCATTCAAGTTATCGAGAGACTTTAACCTGCTCCCAGGCTATGCATCTTATGATACTACCCCGGAGCCGCACTTTGTACAGATCGCGAACTCGTTCACTATGCCCTCGTCCTCTGCTCTCATTGCTCAGACTGAGACTGTCAATGCCGCCGCCCCTGTACAACACCTGCAAGGACACGAGAACTAAAGTCGACGTCCAGCAACCGCTCATGGTAATAGTCCATCCATCTTGTTTCATCGTTCCTGACCCCTATCGCATACATCGTCAGGTCGCCAAGCCATCTTTATCCCCTCCTACTTGGGTTATGAGTGGCGATATCTTCTACATCTTCCAAGCCGAATCCAGTCCTGGAAATGTCTCTTATTACGTTATTGATCGCATAGAACAATCAGTCTCCTCGATCGTTGAACCAAAGGGTATAGACGAGATTCGGGATCGCATCAGCATTTTTGGGAGGGGAAGGGGAGATCTCGTAGGGTTGAAGACGGTGGAAATTTAAGTAGGCTATGGCGTGTTCTATAGTGATCACAGCATGAAATCAAAGAATGCAAGAGTATCGATCCTACGGAAGCAAGAATTGGCGAGATCATCAGCCTGATTGTTCCTTATGCAAAGGTTTTGAGCAAATATCTCGAGCAACACGCTCGCTTGTATGATACTTCACTACTCGTGAGTGTTGTACAAAGAGGTATGCCACATGCGCGGAAACACATTAGGCCCGGGCACTGCCTATCTACTGGGGAAATCTGGCAGCTGGAATAGCTGCCTCGCAGCCAGTATCGCCGCTCGTTGTGTTTGTTTGAAGAGTCCCCAAGTACTCGTGAATCGTGACGTTCCGCTGTTCATCGACGTCGCGAAAACGGAGGCAATCTCAACCAGAACACGGAGCTTCTCCTCACTGTCTCGGCAGCGTTGGTAACTGCCTCGAATTTTGAACACGCTTCACCGCACTCACGGCCTCCTCCTTCTGCGCCCCGAGTCACATCTGCTCTTAGCCCCTTCGCGACGAAGCCATGGTCCTTACCAGCTTACCATTGCTCTGTTACATATTTAACAGCCTGATAGGCCTATTATGCTTTGTGAGTAATGAGATTGGACACCAGCGGAGGTTAGGTCGACCATATCAATTGTTAGCCGCTCTTATGTAACTGGAAATTTAAATTATGGCGACCTGCCATATCGGGACGAGAGCGGTATTCGGACTCCCCTCGGAGGTTTGCCTTGTCATTGTACCAACCCGACTTGAAATGTCCCACGATGCCAGCTTAACACGGGGCCAGGAGCCAGTAAACGAAAAACAATATTTTCTTGATCTGCCATTCGACGTAATCATCGAGGTGAGGGCCTTCCACGTACATCATGCTCTCCCATGCCAATGGTGCCATCATGTACTACTAGTAGTACCCCGCATCAGCCAGGTCTTTCGGCATTTGGAATCCTTGTCCATCCTCCATCTCTCTCGAACCACCAAGGGATTCCGCACGTTCCCTCTCGACCGCCACGAGTCCCGTCACATATGGAAAACGTCCATCAGTAAGGTTTCCGGCATGCCGCCTCCCTGTCCTGAATACCTTTCCGAGTCTGTATATACCCATCTTGCATTCGACCCTGTTTTCCACGCACGCACATGCACATGTTTGTCACGGGCTGGCGGTCGACGTTGCTGGTTAAGGATGTTTCAAGCCGTGCGGCATGCGATCTTGTTCGGAATGCTTTGGGACAAAGTACGTTCGATGAGCGCTCAATTCTCCTGACATGATTGTCCTTGGAAACTGAACAGGAATATACTTATAGGACTGTCTTTCTTGATGCCGTATCACATTCGGGTGTGCAGTCAGTTCGCCTTCCGGTGGAGTCTGGCCATTTCGAGTTGTGCAAGCGTACGCTGACCGTCGTTCGCCGACCGTTTCACAAGCGGTATCGCCAATCGGACTGGGAGTCCTATATGGACTGCGAAAGCCGCAGAACCGACACCGGAGAAAGGTTTGTGGAAGCGGAAAATGACCCATTGTGAAGGTGAGAAGACAGGAACAACTTTCTGTCGATAAGCTGAGACCCACCATGACGTTTCTACAGCACGCATCTCTGTACCGTAAGTGGGTTCATCAGCGATTAAACGAGCAGGCTAGTCGACTGAAGTTTGTGCGATTCCGGAGTGATGAAATATGTCTTGGTCCTCGTTCATTGTGGGGCTCTTGCTTATTCGAACTTAGCATCGCGAATCACCTCGAAGCTCTGGGGTTCACAGATGACATCGGACTCTGTTACTCGAGTTCGTTCTGGCAACTTTCTGCAGTCAACAAGGCGGAACCTTTGCCCACTACTGGTAGGTCTTGCTAAACGACTTGCGCCACAGTTCTTAACATTCTACCAGAATGGTCCATGGTCTCACCTGAAGTTGTTGCATCATTGCCAAAAGCCAGACGTACATATTTAGCGAAGGTCTATCGCAATCATCTCATTTCACTTAGCTTTACACTTGCCATCTAGGATTTCACATGCCCCGAACCCGTCGACATTTACCTACACCCAGTCATTCGCAATGTCCTCGAGAGTGATATTAGGACCTATATGGACAGGGACGAGTTTGCTGAGAAAGTAGAGCCACTTCTACCCGGAGTAATACGAGGATGGTATAACGACGCTGTGGACGCACTTGCGTCGTTGGCTCAAGAACAACTTGGACCTGAAGTGACCGTGGATCCTTGCTCACTCGTGTTCCGGTGCACCGAGTACCAAAAGTGCATGAGGGTTGAGTATGCGATGCACCACAGACATCTCTATGCAAAATACACTGGCACGGAGGATGAAGGCGGGTACGCAGAGTCAGAGCTCTATGAGAAGTTGGGAAGGAAGGTTTACGGCAAGCATCTCCGAAGCCTCCATGTGCTGCAGGCTAAAAAAGATTGTGTTGCGGAGCTTGGGGGCTGATACATTATTGGTCGCTTCCCTGACCCACGTCTTTAGTGTTTTCCCATCTAGTGTCGCGGACAAGGGAGAGGAACAAGAAGTAGTAGAGCGTCCCGTTGCGCTCCTCATCTTCAGGAACTTCCAACCTCGCCGGACTGTAGTACTGGCTGCGTGCGCCCATTCGCTGTGCTACTGGGTTCGAAACAGCCACATGCAGACCAACCGGTCTCTGGAAGCGTGGTGGCCCAGGCACCGGATCACTCGCTTATCTGCGGGTCATGCTGGAGAGCACCATCAAGCAAATATTCACTCGTTTTGCGGACCACGGCGGTGATCCCGAGGCAAGCGTCAAGGTACCGTCAGTGTTCTTCAAATAATATCCGTCGGCGCGATCAACAAGGATCATTGGAGTATGCATTGCCTGTTGTCCTGGCTGCGGATGTGGACCGGGGCTGACCGAGGTTTCCCATCTCTCAGGTTATTTTTCTTCATCTGATCCTTACATTGTGCCTATTCTCCTGTTCTGTGGTCATTTTTTTCTGTCTCATGTCGTGTCAGCACTGGTATTCTATCGTCCGACGCAGGGGAAAGTGTGATGGCGCTAGCTCGGCTTTAGACAAAGTAGAAACTGTTTGCTCGTGTTTACACAAGACGTTTGGTGTCGAACAACACCCAATTGCTTCAGGCCTCAGAGCATAGCGGTATTGGCCGGCGTCATTGTAATGCTGCTCTGGCAGTATCTTTGGATTCCTAAGTTACTACATTTAAAGCGGCGGTAGGCGTGCAGCGGCCTGGTGTCAACTGACAGTTTTCGAACTCCTTCTAGCGCGTCACCTGAACAGCGACGGAAACCCGTTTCAGAGCGTCTAATGCATGGTTGTCACTTCGCGCACGCGGGCCACAGTGGGAATCGAAACAGAAACCTGGTGCTCGCTCTGGACGTTCCCACGAGCGCCATGTGTCCACTTCTATTCCAAGAGCGATAAGAACCCACCTCGCCTCCCCTCGACATATTTGGGCTATCTTCTCGTGCTTCCTGAGAGATCACGGATGCAATACCAGGAGGTCAGTATGTGAAATGAGCTGAAACCCCTTAATCATGGTAACTCTCCTGATGGCTTACTTCAGGCACAAAACTCAGCATGGGTAGTTGTGCGGTATATAATGCCATGCCGCTCCGAGTCCGCCCGCCTCTACTCTCGCAGGTGCTCTGAGGGTCGCCTTTCTGTTGACTCGATCTCGGGACAAATATGCGTTTGCCCTTCTTTGCCGTTTTGTCTGCTGCTGCCATCGTCAGGGCGGGTCACCATAGGGACACTCCGTACAAGATCAAGGAGAGTATCCATGGTCCTCCTCGTGGCTGGCTTAGATATGACCCTGCTCCTCCGGATCATCTGCTAGAACTCAAGATTGCTCTCCCTCAGCCGCATTTTCCCATCCTAGAGGATCATCTTTGGGAAGTCAGTGATCCCAGGCACGAGCGCTACGGTGCCTACTTGTCA
>JBBPMA010000535.1:0-21428 GCA_038090075.1 Xanthoconium purpureum | reverse complement strand
AGAACACTTTCGAATGATTCGCACCAAGGGTCGCATTTATTGTGTACGGTGCAGGTAATAGGTGGGCTGATCATGATGGTAAGTAAGTAGGAGACAAGAAGGGACTTGTCACATGACTTTGCTAACTACGGACGACCATGTCATTGTCCATCGCGCACGGCATCCGACAACTGGCCGTCATTGGCGCGGGCCAGAATCCAGATGGGCATGGGCATCGCCTTCGTCTCTGCTGTCCATGCTGAACTGCCCGTCCTCCACGACTCCTGCCCGACCCAGCTCTCGCACTCCTTTTCCTTGCTCTCCACCCTCTCTCTCCAAAGACGCCTCGAAATTGAAATGTCAGCTCACCCAGGCAGAAGCGGCCGATGCCAAAGTCCGCATCCGCGTCGTCGATACACTCACCGCACCGCGTGACGTGGACAGGGTCGTCGAGGAGGTGTCGGATCAGGTCGACCTTAAGAAAACGCTATTTCCGGGTTTGAGGGAGACGCTAAACGAGGACACGTTTTGGCTTCGAATATGTCGCCGATTAGTATCCTCAAGATTGCAAGGGCGGTCGTGCCGGAGGGGGTGAGTGCGGAGGTTTTGTAGAATTGCATTTGCCTAATTCAATACTAGTCATGGTGCGTGTCGTCGTCGCGTATAAAGGGGGATGTGAAGTTGTTTGCAGAAACCCATTGAATTGATATCCGCGATACAAATGTTCAAGGACATGCGTGACAGGTCGCGTGCCTTTGCGGAGGCGTGAGGTAAAGGTGGGAACGATTGGCTTTGGACATACACGAACTAATTATGGGCTAGTTAGAGGTCACGACGTCACAGGATGTTCCTGGTGTCGTGTGGAATGCACTCTTGATGCCTTTTATCAACGAGGCGATCATGTGTCTAGAAAAGGTTGGTCCGGGAACATCGCGCTGTGGTAGAAGTTCATGCATTGTTTCTGCCCTAGGGTGTTGCAACACGGGATGACATCCCGCATTTATTGATGCGTCTCTGACCTCGTTTTTCAGCCGACTTGCGAGTCTCGACCATGGTAAAAAGTCGTGATGCTAACTTTGCAATTCTGCATTATCGGTCTCGACACGTGTTTGTCGATACAGCAGACGCTATACATGGGCACGTCTGATTCGAAATACCATCCTTCGGTGCTGCTTGAGCGCATGATCGACGCAAAGTGGTTAGGAAGAAAGTGTGAAAGGATGCGACTAGGCATATTCTAACTCCGATTGACGACTCGTAAGGTTAGGTGTTAATTAATGATTTTACTGCCTTGTGACGGTCACGCAGAAGTGTCCTCGATTCATCGCGAGGATGCGAACCTCGCCCGATGATCCCCATTGCGTCCGTTTGAGATTGCTCGCTGCTCATTCTCATTGCATTGCAACTTGAAGCCCTCACCGCCCAGCTTCTCGTGCCTGTTCTCTTGATCCCCATCATCTCCGCTCGCGCCACTGCTCGTCCGTTTGAGTGCAGTCGTTCGCCACTCGCCTCAATCGCCCTTTTTCGAGTGGTCACCACTCTTGCTGCGCCCGTTGGAGCACCAACACCCGTTTCTTGCCTCCACTGAGCTCGCCTGAGCGCCAGCACTCTTTGCTCCCTCCCACTATGTCCTCTAACCGTCACTACCGTTCAAACAAGGCACACCCCTGCAGTTTCTTTTCCAGCGCTAGACTCGGAACCCGCCCCCCGCCCCCTGTTATGTCCTCCTGAGCATCAGCCCTGCGGTGTCCACCCAAGAGCGACCATTCATCATTGCCCCTGTGGACGAGGGGATGATGCTACGAGGCCAGCGTCGGGGACGACAAGACGAGCCCGCCCATTCATCCACGTTCATTGCACCTACCACTCCCACGCGCCGGCGCATATTCCACTATACTTCCCCCTCTCCAACGCCCGCCACTGGACGCCGCCTCGACACATCAACAGACGAAACATATTCCATGTCTCCCGTCCGCGCAGAATCACGGCGATTACTCGAGTCCCCGCGACGCCAGCTTCGCAGCGTCTGCAAAACGCCCTACCGGGTCCTCGACGCTCCTGACCTAGCAGACGACTTTTATCTCAACGTCGTCGATTGGTCGAGTATGAAAGTTCTCGGTGTCGGTCTAGGTAGTTGTGTCTACCTTTGGACCGCTCATAATGCTACTGTCTCCAAGCTGTGTGACTTGAGCGCAACGGGTGATACCATCAGTTCTGTTGGAGCGCAAAAGGTTTGGGTCGTGTTCTCACTTGAATTGCGCGTACACCGACGTTTGTTCTCAGACACGGGGCACAACACTTGCAGTGGGCACCGTGATGCTCTCTGGTCATCTACACATCTACGATGCTCCGACCTCTCTGCCATCCGCACCTATTCCCCTCCACATACTCAACTTCGTGTTGGTGCTCTATCTTGGAATGGGCATATCCCAAGCAGTGGAAGTCGAAATCGCATGGTCCATCACCGTGACGTCCGAGAAGGCGCTGGCGGCAGACCATTCAGGAAGTGCGCAGGGCATCGCAAGAAGTATGTGGACTACGGTGGAGTGGTGGTTGGTGATGGCCTTTGGAAATCCGCGGGGGACTTGTGTTGGTACAGTCATCGGAGAAGGAGGGATTGGAGCCCCAAGCGCGGGAGGTGGACCCGTTCAAGGCCCCGGTGATTCTGGAATGGGTTCCGCTCTTGCAAGTGGTGGCAACGACAACAAAGTATGCATATGGGACCTTCGCGGATCTCGCCGTGCCTCGCCCGTTGCCTCGTCCGTTCATTCCTCAGGATCTGGTCCTGGAGGTGGTATCGGCACTTCACGTCGTGCAAGGTCAAATAGTAGTAGCGATGGTGATAGCGATATTCCTCTCTGGAAATTCCACGAACACACTGCAGCAGCACTCGCTTGGGATCCTCACGTCGCCGGAGTCCTAGCAACGGGTGGTGGAACGCAGGATAAGCACATTCGGTTTTGGAATACGTTCACCAGCACGATGTTGAACGAGTTGGATACTGGGAGCCAGGTATGTCCAACTTTTCCTTCGCGCATGTTACCATCAACGCTTTGGCACAGGTATGCAATCTCCTATGGTCGCATACGTCTCATGAGCTCGCTAGTACGCATGGCTTTTCGAGCACGGCACCTCAAAATCGGATATGTATATGGCGGTATCCATCGCTTTCGCAAGTTGCTTCGCCAATTGGACACACACATTGGGTGCTTTATCTTGCCATGAGCCCCGACGGGGAGACGATTGTTACGGCCGCCGGGGATGAGATACTCAGGTTTTGGAATGCGTTTCCACGGCGTGAAGGTGGTGGAGAAAGGGGAGGGGGCGTCTTGGATTGGGGAAAGCTGATACGGTGATCCAACCACCTAAGGTCTATGATTTTCCGAATCGCCGCGCAGTGCAATGTTTTTGACGCGCGTACAGGTCTCCCGAAATTGCTTTCGTTTCCTCACTTCACCACCGCATCTCCTCGCCTCGGGACCACACTATCCGAGCAGCACATCCTCGCATCTATTCATTTGGCTAGGCCAAGTCAGGCTACAATTGTTCATAGATCCATCGCCATAATTTCATCTGCATTCCAATCCCTGTCGTAAGCATCTCTACCTCTACCACACAAGTTTCCATCTCATCTCATTACACGTACATAACTATTCCCATCCTTATTGCCCTACTACTCTGTAACCATTCAGCCTACCCCACGACCACCGACCATCGTTTATTTTTCCTCTCGTACAGTGCTCCGTTCGTTCTACGCCGCCGAACTCTCGATTTGCCTGCTCTTCCTTCCCCCTCATTCGTTGTTTCTGGTTCATCTGGTCACGCCACCGGGCGCGATTGCAAGTTTGATTTGTCAATGCGTTGCTTTTTGGTACATGTCCTGTCTTTTGACGCTTGTTTCTGGCATGATAGGTTCTCAATGTACGCTCTTTACCTCTCTACTAGGGCTTGCATGATCAAAGCTGGCTGGTCTAGCGTTTGACTGTCGTCGGTCGTGGGTGGGTTGCAATTGTATCCAAGGACTCGGATATGAAGCACTCTTATCGCTACAACACTCGAATTCAACGCCTTTCACAAGAAACGACACTAGGCAGACTACAAACGACCTACACGACTACAAACGACGCCATACATGAATACAACGCAACAGACAACATCAATAGCACTGGTAACGTCATACACGCTCGACTGCACTCGCTAGCAGATGAGTTGGCTACGAGTGACCTTTAGGCTTCTGCCTCCAAGGACTCTTCTTCAAGAATCGCGGCGGCACGTCCGGTCCAGATGTACCCGAACCACCTCTGAAATGGATGTCATTAGATGATACTTGGGGATAGCAGCCTTGACATACAAAAACATCAGTTTCGGAAACGGCCAACGGTTGGACTTCCTCTGCGGCTTGCTCTTCGAGAATCGTAGAGGCAGCAAAAGGCCAAAACTTGCCGGGAAACCAAGTCTGAGAATCTAATGAGAGTGGATCTCGCACGTCGACAGATGAGACGCACGGGGCCGTTGGCAGACTCAATGGTGAACATTGTGCAGGATATAGTAGCAAGGGATACTAGTAGACTGGGGTCTGAGGACTGCTGGATCCATGCTCATCTCACCCCCTTTTATACCTTTCAGAAGGTAACCCATTCAGCGTTACGTGCCATTTTTCATCATTATCATCTCCAAGTTATCCGGGGTACTCGAGAACTAGTCCACATTCGGTGTACTATGACATGCAATCAGACCTTGCGGGGAAAGGCGGAGTTTACCTTTGCATTGAATTAATATTCAATACGTTCGATGTGCTTGTAATATTATTGTCCGAACGGCCAAATCCGTAGTACCTACGGAATGCAATGAGACTTTTTTAGGGACAGAAGGCCATAGAAGTTAGGATACGCGGGTACTGAGAGGATGCGAATAGTAGTGTCCTGTTGATTGGTGTGGGTAACACGAGGGCCATTAGTAAATCGGACCGCGTAGCACGATGTTGTTCACTTCTTTGAGGACAATCTCTGAGTCAGAAGTTGCTCACCATCTCAGCTTGTGGAGGCGAAATGCTTGGAGAAATTGAATTCGGTCATGGATGGCCAGAGAGAATTGGCGACTGCATGCTTGGTTGTTATCGGTCGCCGCTTGGTCGGTGTGTACGAAATAGGTAAAAATACAACATATTAGGATCACGGCAAAGCCAGAAATATGTGCCGACAATCGTGTTTCAAGGAAGCCGCTCAGCCCAAACGAGTCCCCGCTGAGGGAACGTTCTCTTTTCCGAAGCGAACAGTGGCTTTGGAAGGAGCTGAATACATACCATCTCTAGGTTCTACTACTTGTCCCTGCCGGGAGATACTGTTTTGGAGGGCTTGCGAGGCACTTGGGACTTCATCAGACAAAAGTCAAACTTGAAGGTGGTATTGGATGATGAATCATTGCTGTTTGCGAGGATGGCCGATCGTTGCATCGTTCGTAAGCCTGTCAAGGGGTCGTGATTTAGTACGGAATCGATCCTTTTGAGGAATGCATGATGCGGCGAAGAGTCACGATGGAAATCTAAAAACGAACGTCCCAAATGCGACGGGTGACGACGCACGTATATCGAACGGCGAGCGAAGAAGCGGCCATAGACCGTGTCCATCACCACATCTTGTTGAGGCCCACCTCAATCGCCTTTTTCGGGTTCCCGTTCAGGCAAGGTACACCCCTGCAGTTTCTTTTGCAGTGCTAGACTCGGAACCCGTCCCACGCCTCCTGTCATGCCCTCCTGAGCATCATCCCTGCGGTGTCCACTCAAGAGCGACCATTCGTCATTGCCCCCGTCGACGAGGTGGATGGGGGTGATGCTACGAGGCCAGCGTCGGGGATGACAAGACGACGTGATGAGGACACTGCGACGCGACAACAGTGTCAATGACAGAAAGAGAGAGGACAGCGCGCGAGAACGACAAGGAGAAGAATGGGGACGACGCGGCGAGGCCGGCGACAAGGACGGGGCGGCGAGAGTGATGAGGACGAGGAGGTCGACACGGGGATGACATTATGCATTGTGAGAAGTTCTACTGTATCGCTTCACACCAGCTCTTCCGGTTGTGCAGTATTCGTGGCGCATGTACACCCAGCACCTGTCGCATCATTGGTATGGTACGTTTAGACGATGCCAAAAATCGCCCGAGGTGTCCTTTACCCTACCGTTCCCCTTCTCCCGTGCTTGACAACCAACACAGCTGAGGTGCGTCCGATGGCAAATCTGACATGCGTCACAATATCGGCACCCACCTCAATGCATGCAATAGGCTGCACCACAACGGGGGCACTCGACCAAAGCAGGATACCCTGAGGAATCGACATGTACCAAGCGACAGGCATTACACACTCAAACGGCGCCGGCCCTCGTCTTCAGCAGTGCACTCGGGACAATAGCCACCATCAGGGCTGAGTGTGAAATCGGTATTAGATGGACGGAGAACAGATTGGGGAGCGTCGCATCTTAGCCATAAATATGCTTGGCTAAAATGGAGGCAGGATTAGAATGGGGTAGGCCTTGGTGGATACAACTGCATGATCGACTCGCTTTCAACGGTAAGGTCCCAAGTCTCGAACAACTCGGCCCATTCTTTCGTGCTGGGTATGGGGTCGATAATTTGGCCAGGACATGGTCCACTGTGGGGCTGCAGCATCAGGCGATGCAGGATGGACAGCGCGCAAAGGGAGACTCCGGGTTTCCTTCCGCCAACTCCTGGCACTTGTGACACATTTTCCACTGATGTGCGTCGCATCTGAATCATTTGGCGCCTACACACGCACCTGTGCAGCCGTTGTTGGAACATGACATTGGAAGCAGGAGCAACGAAGCAGACAAGGGAACAAGTTTACATGCAGGAAAGACCTGTCTTTTCGATCAATTGGCTGCTGTAAGTCCTGGATGTTCGCATGGGGATCAGGTAGGCGGGTCGATGAAAAGTAAGACGCCGGATACTATCCACGTCGATTTTATGCTCGAAAACATGTGTATTGAAACAAAGACGCTTGAGAGTCCCGAGAAGTATGATTCGCACCAAGGGTCGGAGGGCTGGTCATGATGGTAGGAGATCTCAAGGAGTTTGTCACATGACTTTGCTAAACATCCATGTGAATTTGGACACCTTGTTAGCTCAAACCACCATGTCCATCGCGCATGGCATCCGACAACTAGGCGTCATTGGCGCGGGTCAGATGGGCACCGGCATCGCCTTCGTCTCCGCTGTCCGTGCCAAAGTGCCCGTCCTCCTCCACGACACCTCCCCGACGCAGCTCTCGCACTCCCTCTCGTTCCTCTCCACCCTCCTCTCCAAAGACATCTCGAAGGGTCGGCTCACTCAGGCAGAAGCGGCCGAATCCAAAGACCGCATCCGCGTCGTCGATACACTCACCGCACTGCGTGACGTGGACATGGTCGTCGAGGCGGTATCGGAGCAGGTCGATTTGAAGAAGAGACTGTTTCGGAGCTTGAGGGAAACGCTGAACGAGGACGCGATTTTGGCTTCGAATACGTCGTCGATTAGTATCACCAAGATTGCAGGGGCGGTTGTGCCGGAGGGGGTGAGTGCCGCATCGGAGGAGGCGAGACGGGCTGCGGGCCGGGTCGTTGGTACGTGCTGGCCCGAGGTTGGGTGGGGCGGGTAGGGTGCTGATGAGGTATTGCAGGGTTGCATTTCTTTAATCCGGTACCGGTCATGGTGCGTGTCGTCGTCGCGTCTATAAAGGGGGATGTGAACTTGTTTGCAGAAACTCGTCGAACTGATATCCGCGATACAAACGTCCAAGGACACGCTTGACAGGTCGCGTGCCTTTGCGGAGGCATGTGGTAAAGGTGGGAACGATTGATTTTGGATATACATGAACTGGTGGTTGATTCGTTAGAGGTCACGACGTCACAAGATGTTCCTGGTTTCGTGTCGAATGCACTCTTGATGCCTTTTATCAACGAGGCGATCATGTGTCTAGAAAAGGTCGGTCCGGGAACATTACATCGTGGTAGAAGCTCATCATTATAGGGTGTTGCAACACGGGATGATATTGACAAGACGTTCAGACTGGGGATGGCCCATCCGATGGGTCCCCTTCAACTTGGCAAGTAACCATTGGTGTTCCGCGTTTGTTGATGCGTCCCTGACCTCGTTTTTCAGCCGACTTGTGAGTGTCGACCATGGTCAAAAGTTGCGAAGCTAATGCAATTCTGCAGTATCGGTCTCGACACGTGTTTGTCGATACAGCAGACGCTATACACGGGCACGTCTGATTCGAAATACCGTCCTTCGGTGCTGCTCGAGCGCATGGTCGACGCAAAGTGGCTAGGAAGAAAGTGTGGAAGGGGGTTCTACGAGTACAACGATGGCTGACGAGATCACACGTTCTAGGACTCATAGAAAATAAAACATTGTGGGTGGTTTTTTGTGCCTTTGTGTTCCATAAGTTTTGGGGTGAACGGGAACGGGAATCCACCGATTCCATTAGGAACGATGGCGCATGGGGCTGTCAATGCTGGTTTTGGGCAGGCTGAGAATTTGGACGGGTTGGGTGGAGATGCTCCGAGAGGATGGAGCCTTGGAACGCTTATCTCATCTATTGCAGCGCATCGATACCCGCGTCTGACATTTCGTGTATGGGGCTGTGCTAAATTCGGGCCGGCTCGCACGTCATAAATGGACCAAGCTGGGTCGACTATCATAATCACAGTCATGGCGCCCCGCATCATTGACCTCTCGCACACGCTGAACGCGACAGGGATGTCTACGTGGCCTGGACACCCAACCTTTTCCTCGCACAAAGTGCAGGGCAAGCGAAACGTGACCGCGCTCGCCTTTAGCTCACACACGGGCACACATCTCGATGCACCGTCGCATTTCATCGCCAACGGACTCGCAATCGACGAGCTGGACCTGGGACATCTGTTTGGACGCGCGGTCGTGGTGGATGTGCGGGACAAGGGCGCACGAGACGTAATCGCGTGGGAGGACGTCAAGGGATACGAGGACAAGCTGGGCGAGGGTGTAATTGTGCTGATTTGCACGGGATGGTCGCGCTACTGGGGAACGGCCAAATACGGCGACCATCCGTTTCTCGACCCAGACGCGGCCCGGAAACTGGTAGAGCGGGGAGTGAGGGTGATCGGCGTGGACACGCTCGGGCCGGACGAGATGCGGATCGGAGAGGAGGCCGAGGGGGTGAGCGCACACGAGGTGATTCTTGGCGCGGGCGGGGCGATCGCCGAGAACCTGCGGGGGGTCGAGGAGGTGCTCGGCATGGACCGGCCGATGGTGAGCCTGCTGCCGGTCAAAATTGGGGGGTGCGACGGCGCACCGATCCGGGCGATGGCATTCGAGGCGTGAGAGTGTGTTACATCAGCTCCACGTATGTATGGGTAGAGCGTGTCTAACTTGTATGTCCATACTTGCTTTTCATGCGGTCTCTGGCAATTCTCGTCGCGCTGCTTGTGTCGACGTCGACGCTCGCATTCAAGCGCGACTCGTTCAAAACATGCGACCAGTCTGGATTTTGTCGTCGCGGTCGCGCGCTCTCTGCACGTGCAACTGCCGCCGGTGAGTCCTGGCAGTCCCCGTACTACATAGACCCGTCCTCGATCCTTCGTGACCCCACCGACGCCTTTTTCACCGCAACCGTCAAGTCTACCATATACCCACACGTCAAGTTCACCCTCGAGGTCAGAGCACACGAAGACGGCGTCGTGCGTGTCACAATGGACGAACTCACCAGCTTGCGGAAACACTACAACGAGGCAGCCTCTTGGGCGCTCGTTCGCGACCCTCCTTTGGGCAAATCACATCATATCAGGTGGCTCGTCGGAAAAGACGAGACACGCACCAGATACGGTTGGGATGACACCACCTTTGAAGTCGTCGTGCAGTACAACCCTCTCAAGGTCACATTTTACACCAACGGCGAGGAGCAAGTGGTCCTCAACGGTCGTGGCCTACTCCACATGGAACATTTCAGGACAAAACAGGACACACAGCCCCCACAGATTGAAGGCGCAGAGGCTGAACAAGTCCCCCTCCAAGTGAACCATGCTGCCTGGTTTGAAGGCGAGGAGCAGGACGCTTGGTGGGAAGAGACCTGGTCGACTTGGACAGATTCAAAGCCCAAGGGTAATGAGCCGCATTACACGCATCTCCTCGTGCGCTCACTCCGCCGATCTCACAGGTCCTGAATCCCTCTCGCTCGACGTCACCTTCCCCAACCACCCACATGTATACGGTATCCCCGAACACGCTACAAACATGTCCCTCCCCTCTACCACTGGCCCAGACGCACCCTACTCGGACCCTTACAGACTCTACAACTCGGACGTGTTCGAGTACCTTGCAGATTCCCCCGTGGGTCTCTATGGCAGTGTCCCTTTGATGCATGCGCACGGCAAAAAAGGTACCGTCGCTTTGTTCAATGCTGTCGGGAGCGACACCTGGATCGACGTCGCAAAGAAGAACGACGGCACAGAGACACACTGGATCTCCGAATCGGGCATTCTCGACCTCTTCATTCTCCCGGGTCCCGACCCTGCCTCGGTATTCTCCCAGTACGCCCGCCTCACAGGCACTCCCATGCTTCCTCCCTTGTACTCTATCGCGTATCACCAGTGTCGCTGGAATTATGTCAGCAGCGACGACATCAGAACGGTACAGAAGAGGTTCGATGAAGAAGATATGCCCGTCGACGTTTTTTGGCTCGATATCGAGTACTCAGAGGGACACAAGTACTTTATGTGGGACCAGAAGACGTTCCCCGATCCAGTAGAGATGATTGCGGACGTGGAAGCCAAGGAACGCAAGGTATGTATTTCCGTCTCATGTCCCACCGAAGGACCCCGACAGTGCGCATAGATGGTCGTTATCGTCGACCCCCATTTCAAACGCGAGTCCAACTACCCCGTTTACAAAACTGCGTCTGATCTGGGCGTGTTTGTCAAGCCCAAATCGGGAGAGGGTGAATACGAAGGGCATGTCGCTCTCCTTATATCCCTTGTCCCCCACTAAATTCCTGTACCTGACAGATGGTGCTGGTCTGGATCATCCTCCTGGATTGACTTTTTCAACCCCAAGAGTTGGGACATGTGGGTCAAGTTTTTCAAGACTAAGAGCATCGATGGTTCTTGGTCGTGGACGCAGAGCTCGGAGGACGTGGCCATCTGGAACGACATGAACGAGGTTGGTCGCCAACCAGACCCGAAGGATTCGTTTGACTGATTTTTCATACAGCCATCGGTATTCAACGGCCCCGAGATTTCGATGCCAAGGGATAACATTCATTACGGCGGATGGGAGCACCGAGATGTACATAACATCAATGGCATGCTTTTTGTATGTACATCCTCTGATTCGCCGGGTTTTACTCACTGCTTTTTATTAATGTCAGGCCAACCAAACTTACAACGCTCTTTACCACCGCTCTGACCCTCCAAAACGTCCCTTCGTGCTTAGCCGTTCCTACTATTCTGGTGCCCAACGTTTTATGGCGATATGGACTGGTGACAACATGTGTACCTGGGAACACATGGCTGTCGGTGGGAAGATGGTTCTTTCCAATGGACTCGCTGGAATGGTATTTGCAGGATGTGCGTTGTTCCTTTTTTCCCCTATGGATGAAATCCTAACCCTCATCCAGCTGATGTCGGTGGTTTCTTCGGTAATCCCGACCCTGAAATGCTTGTAAGGTGGTATGGCGTCGGCATTTTCTCGCCCTTCTTCAGAGCCCATGCACATATCGACACAAAACGTCGTGAACCATATCTATTGGATGAACCTTACAAGGGTATGATCAAGGATATGCTGAAGTTGCGGTATGCGATGTTGCCCATTTGGTACAATGCGTTCAGGGAGAGCAGTTTATCGGGAATACCCATTTTACGGTAAGCGTCAGTATCGTTTGAACAGATTAGTGCTGACGCAACACCGCGACATGCAGCCCTCAATACGTGATGTTCCCTGAGGACGAGCAAGGCTATGGAACCGATGATCAGTTCTACCTTGGTTCTTCTGGTCTTTTGTGTAAGCCAGTAACCACCCAAGGAGCAACGTCTACCTCTCTCTATCTCTCCGACGCCCAAGTCTACTATGACTACTTCTCTCACACCGCCTATCGTCCATCTGGAAATGTAGGCCGGTCGGTCACTGTGCCGGCAGCGCTTCACCAAATCCCCTTGCTCATCCGCGGCGGATCCATCCTCGCTACCCGCGAACGTCCCCGCCGTTCGTCCCCACTGATGAGACACGACCCCTTTACGCTGCGCGTCGCCCTGGACGTCGACGGTAGCGCCAAAGGTGAACTATACCTCGACGACGGTCAAGGGTTTGGCTACCAGCGTGGCGAGCTCGTTTGGCGCAGTTTCCAGGCATCTACGACCCGCGGCGACGGAAAGAAGAAGGCGAAGGAGATTGTTGTAAAGAGTGAAGATTTGGCAGCTGCGGTGCCCGAGAAGGCGCCGTCGTATGCGCCCGGGAACGTGTTTGCGAAGGAATTGGAGGAGGCGGATGTGAGGGTCGAGCGGGTGGTGGTGGTCGGTGTGGATGCGCCGCCGGTGTCGGTGTCGGCAGGAGGTCGGGCGCTGGAGTGGACATACGAGGCGAGTGAGGGTGAGAGAGCCGGCGTGGTCACTATCAAGGATCCGGTGGTGGGGATTACCAAGGACTGGGCGGTGGTGATTGGGTTTTGAGAGGACGCGCCACAATGTGTCCCAGCAAAGTGCCCGTGCGATGACTATGCTCTCGACGTAGATGTTGATTATATCGATACAGCTCAGAAGAAAGTCCTGGGGACTAATGTCTTCGACAAAACACGCTATCAGACCTGTCTTGCCAATAGGAACTCATTCCATCATGTATTGAAGTGAAAGGTCCTCCCGTACGTCAGCGTTTCAACCCTCACTTCTATTACATTTGGGTCATAAGTGCTCCCCTACACTTGGAGCAATGATCCGAAGGGTGTGCCCGCATGTGCTAGGTTGGGGTTATCCTCTTATAGGCCTCTTTCCAAATCGATGGAAGAGCGTCGCACGACATTGAAATCATGCCATGCAGCTTCACCAACAAAAGATTGAGCACGGGAGACAGGACGTGAGAGGGATGACCTACAAAAAAACGCCGCACGTTACTTGTCCTTCTTCGCCGCCTTGCCCATTTTTTGCATCTTGCCTCCCTTGCCAACGACGGTGACGCCTCTGCCAGATTTAACGAGGCTCTTAAGCGCAGCCTCTTTGTCCTGCTTCACCGAGCTACCTTTGCCCGATTTCGCCCTAGCGTATCTCTCCGCGGTTTTGCTGAGCGCGTCCCTCATCCTCTTTCTCGCCTTCCGTTCTTTGGCGCGAAGCGTGCGTTTTTCGGCTGGGGTGAGCTCGCTGCGAACGCGGACGTCGGCGGACGAGGTGGGCGCGAGGACTTCTTCCGGTGCGAGCATGCTCGCGAGGGAGCGGGTGGAAGGGAGGGCGGATTCAAGGGATGCAGCTGGGAGATCTGAGACTGTCGTGATGGTCCCTTTCGGCTGTTCCCTCGCGTATGAGTAAACCAAAGATACGAATAGACATCAACGCACCGGCTTGGGCACGTAGTGCGCATTACACAGCGCATCCAGCTTGGCACAGATCCCCTCCCACACGCGTGTCATCTCCTCGTGTTCGCGCTTCAGCCGTCCGTCCCGATCGTCGACGGGGGTGCCCGACTGCGCAGCGACGTACGCCCCCTCGTAGATCTGCGCAAGCGACTGTGCCGATTTGGTATCCTGCAGCTCCACCATGCGCGAGGGCAAAAACGGCACCGCGTCGCCCACGGCAGGCCGGCGCACCACGTCGTCAAAGCGGCCCTCCTTGATGCGCGCCTTGATACGCTCTTCGAGGGCGGCGACGACGGCTTCGGTGACGACGGGTACGGCGCGGGTCGTCCGGTCGAATTCGAGGTCGTGCGCGAGGAGGGCGTCGTGTGGGCGATTGCGCGCGGAGGCTTCGCCGAGGAGCGTCCAGTCTTTGGGAGCGACGTTTTCGGTTTCGAGTGTTAAGATTTCGGATTGGAGGGCTGCGAGGTGGCGTTCGTGGGTGGACATGCTGGCAGGATCGTGATCAAGGAGCGTGGTGGTACAAGATAAAAAAGTAGACTTGAAAGCTTACCAAATTGACGCGGCTGGCGACTATGCTTGGATCGTTTGCCTGTTCACCAAATAGTTCCCATGGAACTTAGGACTAGATAACAAGAACGCGTCACCTTGGCCTGTGGTCTCCGTAAGAGGTGTGTTCAGAATCACTGCAGGGTACACAACCTAACAATTACAGAGAGCTAACTGCAGACAGCGACTTGTGGAGTACAACTCGAATGCGAAAAGTCCGACAAGGACACTCCTGAACGGTGAAAACCACTCATCTGGATCGAGTCAAGTGAGAATTCTCCAGTTGCCAGAGCTTTCGGACATGCACCAGGAGTCCGACAAAGTGCGTCAACCATTCGTATTTTATACACATTTCTCTGTGAGCCTGCCGTGGCCAACGGCGGGAACACTGACGAGCGGGCACGAGCGAACTGGACCGAGCTCTGTTGGGGCGACTACGCGGTACGTGGACAAGGGACTACTACTGTATCTCTACGATGTGTCGCGTAGATATACTAGCGTACACGTGACTAGGATGCCAATGAGGCTTACATTCTCTTTCTTTACCGTTTTCCTGTACATACTTCCCACTGTGTCCCTCCAACTACTCTCCAATTACCCTACTACTCTACCTTACTTGCAGGCTGCCAATATCACTTCCCTTTGGCTGCCATACTTGCTTCTAGCGCTGCATTCTGTCCGACGCTTGAAAGTTACTGAAAGATCGCTTGCTCAGCGTCAAATGCAGTCAACGACTTGACATCACATGTTATTGAAATAGTAACCCTTGCATTACTATCTAAGTAATACCAGGAGTTGAGCGGCAGTGTACTCATGCCACTTCGTAGCCTCAAAGGAAGAGTTCGACGTCGCGTTCGAGTCGTGCCTGTAGTTTCCTCACTGACAAACGTTTCAGAAAGCAGGACAGAAACGAACTACCGGTTCGACGCACAAAAAGATGCCGCACGTTACTTGACCTTCATTGCCAATTTACCCGTGCTTCCCCCGCCGATGACCATGATGCACTTTCCACGGGTGTAGCCTGCATCCTCTTCCCGTGTCGCGTTGCCGTCGTTCGATCTTGCTTTGGTGTACTTGTCCGCGGTCTTGTCCAATGGGTTCCTGGTGGCAGCTTTCTTCTTGACTTCCTTCCTTAGATCCGTTTCGTCTCGTCGTATTCCCGTCGTAACTGACTATTCCGGTCGTCTGCCGATTTCCAGACTACGCGGTGACACGCACTCTCAGCATCTCTGATGCGTGCCTTGGTGCAATCTTAGAGCTGTAACGACGGCCCTCCGGGTTGGCGACGATGAGAACGTTGCAGGTCGTGCTCTCGAATTCGAGGTCTTGGCGAAGGAGCTCCGCCGAGGAGACTTCGATTCGGAACGTGGTGAGACTTGGGGAGTACATATGTAATAGTGATCGTCTCTCTTACCAAATTGACCAAGGTTCACTTGCACCGTCACGAGGGTTACCAGAACTTCTCAAGGACTATCTAGCTGCAGAAACGTGTCACGTTGGACCTTCGTAGGAGGATTTCCGGTGTTTCGGAGCTGACAAACAAGTACGTTGTATTCCCCGAAAAGTTCTATACCTTCTCAAGCTAGAACCCCCCGCAATAGTTACAAGAAGGACCGCGCTTTCCCGTGTTTCGGCCTAGGCCTTGCTTTGCATGTCGAACCACATATAACATGAAGACGCAACAGGAATGTGCCATTCTCCGCCGACTCTATAGTAGCCTCAGTTCAAGATGGGGGCATATTTTACCTCATTCCGTGTCTTCGCGTTCGCATCTGCCGCGTGAATTCCTCCGTCTGAACTTATGAGCTTTACTTAGTCCGCCACATCTAAAAGGGGAGAATCCATCCGAGTTCATCTTACTTTTTGACCGAAAATGTACATATGTGACGCTTCTGTGACGCCCCAACAAGAGGAAATGGACGCTCTTAGTCTAGCGGGCAGCGGCGTATAGATGGACTTCGTGTTCCCCGTGGGTGTGGCGGTGAGGCCCATGTAGCTGCCACATATTTTGACGTCGATTGGTGAGCCGTAGTACCTATTCCGAGGCAGCCGATCAATTTCCTCACGTAGCAGTCTACCGGGGCTTCGGAGCCACGTAGGCAATTGCTGTACCATGCGTCCGCTCTCGCAGGTTGCAGCACCCCCATTTCTGGTGGCACGAGAGCAATGAGTCGCTTTCATCCAACGGTTTCGGTACAAGTACCAATTTCATTCACTCGTTGGCGTAACTATGACTTACCCATTCGAACTCGAAATCCCCTTTGGTTACGTCGTTGACATTCTTGTTGGATTCTCCCGCCTTTATGTACAGATATTCACGCCTTTTCTTGGCCCTCAAAGCTCTCAAAGCTGACCTCAGACCTATCTTTTCCTCCACACTGCCGTACCACAGAATGAAGATTCTCAGTCCCGTCTCCAACGCTTTCTACGATGCAGGCATCTTCGCTTGGGATATCCTTCTGTCGCTAGGCAACCTTGTTCGGTCTAGTCATCCTGTCGGACAGGTCACACCTGCGGGTCATCCAGGCTATGGCGGACATTGGCCAGAGTACAGACCACCGCAAGAAGGCGACAGTCGATGCTGTTGCCCTGCTTTGAATGCAATGGCTAACCATGGTATGTCTTGGATGATCGTCGCGTTGTTTTGTCCACCGCTCAACGCGTCTTTCTGGCCTTTGAAATGCGTTTAGGAATCTTTCCACGCAGTGGGAGAGGCATCAAGTTCACTGAGGCTCTCAAATATCTTCGTTCGACGTACAATTTTAGCCCTTCGTTTTGCAACTATGCGTGCCACTTTGTCGCTCGCATGCTCAACAAAGACTTCAACAAAGATACGTTTGATCTGGGGGAGCTTGATTTACACAACGGAATCGAACACGACGCTTCGCTCACCAGTGCGTCACATCTCCACTACTCGGCCAACGTGATCGTTTACCTCCTCGTTTTACTTAGGACTTGATGCGTCGCTGCAGCCCAATCAAGCAGTGCCGCATTCTGTCTTCATCGAAGAACTCTTCTCGTTCGCCACTGGAAAGGACGCCGCCGAAAAACCACTCCTCACACCCAAAGATCTGTCTCGCATTTTGGGCAAGCGTCGCGCCGAGGCCAGGGCGGCGAACAAAGAATACAGTCTCCAATTCGCGCATAGACTCTTTGGCAGTGTCAAGTGCGTCGTCTGTGGTTGACGCTCACTCGTATGGACTGACGTTCATTTTGCGCAGCGCGTCGACGATGTTGACTGTTTTTGGTGGTCGGGTGGACGACCTCCGGGTGATTTTGTCGGAGGAACGGCTTCCTGAGGGATGGGAATCTCGAGTTCGTAAGCCCTATGGGTTAACGATGCTTACTCTCAACACGGTCGCATTCCCAGTCGAGTTTAGCGTCCGAGAGGCTGATTGGGCCGTCGACGGGAAGCGGGTCGACGCTGCGAATGAGGCTGTCGAGGAAATTGCATGAAGGGTTGGTGTGTTCTTACACCAATGATGCGGTTGTTCACTTGTTTATGTTTTGAATCATTTGGATACGTCCGCATGTAATTCGCCTACCACTACCACTCTTAATAGTCAAAGCATGGAGCCATACGCGATAACTGATCTCTCCCATCCACTACTCGAGCCAATCCCATGCTACCCTGGCGATCCCGAATTCAAAATGAGGCTCGCATGCTGCTTTCCCCTCACCGACCAACCTAACCCTCACATGGTCGTCCGTGTGCACGCACTCTCGCTCGGCACCCACACGGGCACCCATATCGACGCACCCTTCCACTTCTTCCCATCCGGTCAGAAACTACACGAGATCCCGCTCCCCCAGTTCGTCGGTCGCGCAGTCGTCCTGGACATCCGCCATCTCGCACGAGATCGGGGCGAAATAAGCTGGGCAGACGTGACGAAGGGCGGTACCGACATCACGGCCGGAGCCTTATCAAGCATTGGTTCACGCGCGGACGGCAAGGCAGACATCGTGCTGCTCTGGACGGGCTGGGATGCCCATTGGGGTACGCCAACGTACTTTTCCCATCCCTATTTCACGCGAGATGTCGCGACCGCGCTATGCGACCTTGGTGCCAAGATCGTCGGCGTAGACGTGCTCAGTCCGGATGAAACACCTGCAGACGAGAACGCGAGGACAGAGCATGGGTGGGGGATGCACGAAACACTGCTTGGTCGTGGGGTACTCGTTTGTGAGAATCTCAGGGGTCTTGGGTGGTTGGTCGACGATGGTGAGGAAGAAGACGTATGGGTGAGCTTGATGCCTCTGAGTTTACATGACGCGGACGGTGCGCCAGTGCGAGCATATGGATGGAAACAACCTTGCTCGACACATTGAACAACATCATAGGAGGTGATCAACTAGTACTACGGCATCAATCTTTCCGCACGAACACTTTTGCAACATGCTCTCTCTATCTCGTTCCGAAGAAACCGATCATAAATCACCTGAAGCTTGTCCGGATCCTAGGAGAACGTACATGTGTGCTCGATAGAAATATCGAGCCTCGGAATGACTCACGCTGGTCGTTTTAAGACTCAACGCTCTCCCTCGCGGCCACTCTCCGTCATCCGCACCTATACCCCTGCACATACTCAACATCGTATTGGTGCCCTATCTAATGGGCATATCTTAAGCAGTGGAAGTTGAGATCGCATGGTCCATCACCGTGAGAAGGCGCTGGCGAGAGACCATTCAGGAAATGCGCAGGGCATCGACAAGAAGTATATGGGCTACGGTGGAGTGGTGAGTTGGGGATGGGCTTTGGAAATCCGCAGAGGACTGGCGTGGTACAGTCATTGGAGAAGGAGGGATTGGAACCCTAGCAACGGGGGCGGAACGCAGGATAAGCACATTCGGTTTTGGAATACGTTCACCGGTACGATGTTGAACAGGTTGGATACTGGGAGCAGGTATGTCCAACTCTTCCTTCCCACATCTTACCATCAACGCTTTGGCGCAGGTATGCACCGCATCCCATCTGGTCGCATACATCTCATGAGCTCGTGAGTGCGCACGGCTTTTCGAGCACAGCACCTCAAAATCAGATATGTATATGGCACTTTCGCAAGTTGCTTCGCTAACTGGACACACATCGGATGCTTTATCTTGCCATGAGCCCCGACGGGGAGACGATTATTACGGGCGCTGGGGATGAGACACTTAAGTTTTGGAATGCGTTTCCACGGCATGGAAGTGGTAGAGAAAGGGGAGGTGTCTATGGTTTTCCCAATCGCCGCGCGGTGCGATGCTTTTGACGCGCGCACAGGTCTCCCGAGATCGCTTTCGTTTCCTCGCTTCACTACTGCATCTCCTCACCTCAGGGCCACACCATCTGACCAGCACATGCTCGCATTTATTCATTTGGTCAGGCCAAGTCACGCAACAACCATTCATAGATCTGTCATCATAATCTATCTGCACTCCAATCCCTGTCGCAAGCACCTCCACCTCCATCACACAAGTTTCCGTCTCATCCCATTACACGTACATAACTACTCCCATCCATATTGTCCTACTGCTCTGTATCGGTTCAGCCTACCCCACGACCACTGACCATCATTTATTTTTCCTCTCGTACAATGCTCCGTTCGTTCTGCGTCGCCGAATTCTCGATTTGCCTGCTCTCCCTTCCCCCTCGTTCGTTGTTTCTGGTTCATCGGGCGCGATTGCGAGTTTGATTTATCAATGGGTTGCTTTTTGGTACATGTCCTCTTTTTTGACGCTCGTTTTCTGGCATGATAAGTTTTCAATATACGCTCTCTCTACCTCTCTACTAGGGCTTGCATGATCAAAGTTGGCTGGTCTAGCGTTTGATTGTCGTCGATCGTGGGTGTGTTGGCTTGGATTGCAATTGTATCCAAGGACTCGGATATGAAGCACTCTTGTCGCTGCAACACTCAGATTCAATGCCTTTCACAAGAAACGACACTAGGCAGATTACGAACGACCTAGTACACGACTACAAACGACGCCATACATGAACACAACGCAACAGACGACATTGACAGTACTGGTAACGTCATACACGCTCGACTGCACTCGCTAGCAGATGACTTGGCTACGAGTGACCTTTAGGCTTCTGCCTCCAAGGACTCTTCTTCAAGAATCGCGGCGGCATGTCCGGTCCAGATGTACCCGAACCACCTCTGAAATGGATGTCATTAGATGATACTTGGGGATAGCAGCCTTGACATACAAAAACTTCAGTTTCGGAAACGGCCAATGGTTGGACTTCCTCTGCGGCTTGCTCTTCGAGAATCGTAGAGGCAGAACGCCACCAATCTCCGCTGTTCTCCCAAAACTGAAAATCTAATCAGCGGATCCCGCACGTCAGCAGATGAGACGTACGGGGCCGTTGGCAGACTCGATGGTGAACATTGTGCAGGATATAGTAGCAAGGGATACTAGTAGACTGTTAGTGGGGTTCGAGGACTGCTGGATCCATGCTGATTCCACCCCCTTTTATACCTTTCAGAAGGTAACGCGTTCAGCGTTACGTGCAGTCACGGTGGTCCTTTTGTCGTCTCCAAGTTATCCGGGGTACTCGAGAACCAACCCACATTCGGTGTACTATGACATGCAATCAGACCATGCGGGGAAAGGTGGAGTTTAATACCCGCAGCCCTTCCGTACCTTCGCATTGAATCCATGCTCAATGCGTTCGAGGTACTTGAGATATTATTGTCCAAGCGTCCAAATCCGTAATACCTACGGAATACAATGAGACTGTTTTTAGGGAAATGAGGACATGGAAGTTACGATACGCGGGTTACCTTGCTTGACAAGGTTTCTCCGGGGTCATAAGTCGTGGGTAACTCACCAGGGAAACTCCTTCCTTTTTTGGCATTTGCTGCTACAACAACCACACTACGTTATTGTGGTACACAAGCTTGACCTAATGCAGGCAAACAAGTGTCAAGCAAGGTTTTTGCCGACGCAAGGCGGCATTCCCAAGTACTGAGAGGATGCGAATAATAATGTCCTGTTAATTGGTGTGGGTAACACGAGGACCATTAGTAGATCGGACCGTGTATGTAGTACGATGTCATGTTATTCGGTTCTTTGCGAAGAATTTTCAGGATACTGTACCATTTCGATTGATTCGTCTGTCCTTGTAACGCGTCACAGGCCCTGATGACGAAGCAGAAATTTGGTCCGCCGTGTCACGCGTCACACAAGGGCCTCCCCGCAAGCCACAGTTCCATCGTCTCGACCGATGACGAAATGACAAAGACGAAAAGTTCCCCCGCGTAACGTGTCACAGGCGCTGACGACGAAGCAAAAATTTGGTCAGCCATGTCACGCGTCACAGGGGCCGACGA
>JBBPMA010000534.1:0-21435 GCA_038090075.1 Xanthoconium purpureum | reverse complement strand
TGTCCTTGAGCGGTGCCGTCTCGGAGAGCTTGCGCACAAACTGTACTCCTTTCGTTAAGATCTTCGTGTCTTTGGTTCATATGATCAAGCTTTACGACAAGGGTTGGATTTAAAAGGAAGAGTGTTACCGTATGTGTTGTTCAGATAGTTGGGGTCGATGGTGGGAGGAGCTAGTGGGTCAGAAGAGGAAATGTGCTGTGAAAGTAAGGTTATGTTCGGATATGGGTTTTGGAGAGAGGGAGCATACTACTGAACCACGCGCGACGGGATGCTAGTTCGAAAGCACCGGTGAGTTGCTGGTAGGTCTGGAGAAAGCAGTGTGCTCACGTACGGGTAGGGATACCAACAGTGTGATGTACGACGTGTTGTCCTTTGGATGGGAAGCGAAGACTTTCGGGACCATGATAAGCTCCACGTCTCCCACTTGCTCATCGTCAAGGAATCGCCTCTGGATTATCAGCTGTTTCTTGTAAAAGTCATTGCTTGCTTTGAAGATTTCTTTATCCAGCTCGTCCTTCAGTTCGTGTACCTCTTGTTCCGTCAAGAAGTTCTTCAGCTTGATGAAACCATACGCGGAAACTGTCGTCGCGTAGGCACCAGTTCTATTTTCACGACTGGCGAACTCTGTTCAGGGGGAAATCATAGCTAATAAATATAGAAACCGACTATTCTTGCTCTTGTTGTGCCTTGTATGTAGCATCATTCCGCAGACGGTCTATTGACGTCGAATGGCTAAGCGATTCGACGTTCGAATCGAAGTGGAGCTTACCGAAAGTGAACACGTGGTCCTTGACAACAAAGTCGGAAGCCACATATGGGTGCTCCTGCAGATTCTCACCAACAGCAGGGAGTTGGACAACCGGTGAGATATTGAACTTGGAGAGTATATCAGGATTGCCGATACCACTTAACTCGAGGAGACGAGGGGTATTAAAGCTGCCTGTGAGTGAGATTGACCAGGTCAGTATCTAGGGCATTCAAAGCGCCATCTAACTTACCAGCAGACACGATTATTTCCTTGTTGACCCGTAACTCGATGGGAGATGCCGAGGTATGATTGGACTTCCAGTCAACACGTGCCAGGCATGCCAATCCGATTGCCTTATGGTCTTTACCGCCTCCGTAGCCATCAAACAGGATCTTTGTTGCGTAGATACCCCTCAAGACGACTACGTTTGGTCGGGGTACGATCGATTTTGGGTTCCGCAAATAAGCGTTAGCAGCGTAGGATCGTGTCCCTTCTTTCCGGTTCACCGACGTATCGATGTTGAACATGCCAGTTGAATCACCATATCCCTGATCGCTAACATCAGAACTGTAATCCTTTAGCATTGTTGAGAGATTGCATACAGGGGTTCTGTTCGTCTTGATGCCATAACTGAGGGTTGTCTTAAGCATCGGCTCCAACAGATCTGTGTAAATAGTGTTGTGCGTAGAGTGTACGGCTCCGGAATGCCCACGGAATTTTGATTCATTTTGACGTGCCGCCTCGTCCTCTGCCGTTGTGATCCCCGGAAATATTTCATCTGTTCCCCGATTGTATCCTTCGTAAGTCTCTCCAGCTTTGAAGTATGGAAGGAGACTTTGCCAGTCCCACCCAGTACCAAACTCATTCCAGGCATCGTACTCAGTGCTAGATGCACGCATCCTGACAAGGTAATTGATACCGCTTGATCCGCCGAGTAGTCTGCCACTGAGAAGAGATACAGAGAATCGATACGACGAGTGCCCTAACGCAAACTCAACACGTACCCAGAAGCGGGCACCTTGAGACCATGCAGATTTGGTTGCGGAACCTGAACTAGGATGAACAAAATCACTAGCCGCCGTCAGAAGACATACTGTCTCATAGCACCAATCATATTCCGGTCGTCTGTATGTCTCGCCATACATCCCTAACGAGATAGTAATCAAGATCAACAAGGTATTTCTGTGACAATGATACAAACCTGGGACGTCCTGTAGATGGCACTCAGTCATGCGTGACAACGTAATGTCGATACAACTTACAACCAAAGCATCTTGGTGATACGTGCCAGCTTCGACTACACATACGTATTGTCCAGGTTGCAAGCTCTCCGCCAATCTAAGGAGGGTGTTAAATTAGGCTATCAGCAAGGTCAAATGTGGACCACGCTGCCCGAACCTAGCTGCGAGAGCTAACCCAGCGGTACCCCCGCCTGCGAACAGATTAGCGTTAGTGTCGCACTCGTCGTGACCACGAACCGACGACGATGTAATCGAAAGAAAGGGCTAAGTCATTAACCACTCCGTGAGCCTTCAAGATGGATTGGATATCCTCATGCTCCTCGGCGATGCCTTGTTCGGCAGGATGGTACGGTACCGACAAAAGGGTCGACAGGGCAGACTTTTGTAGATCGGTCGGCCCAAGATCACTGATGAAGCGTGTATCATCGAGACACCAAGTAGACATGGTGAACGAGTTTCGCCCAGTCCGCCAGATAAGACAGACAGTGGGGGCTTCTATCACGAATCGAATCCAAGGTTCCAGGGACCATGGGTCCACAAGCGAAATGACAAGGCCACATCAAGGGAAACTGACGGGTGGCTCCGAAATTGACTCGCTAAAAGTACGCCTTTCCCTTCCGGGTGTACTTCTTGCCTCATCAGAGGGGATACGCAAACCCCTTGCCTCGTATGTCTGGACAGATCTCACCCACAACATCAGATGATCCACGATGAGACCGGCAATTGGTAGTTTAAAATACTCACTGATGGAGAGATGAAGTAAATTAGAGTAACCATGTTAACGCCCGAATAACGCCGGCTCCAGAACCTCGATAATTCGTCCGCTCTCGTTTTCAGAAGCAGCGGAGCCTACTCTGGTAGCGATTCCTGAGTGGTTGCCTGGGACGCTGTTGAAACACCAGAAATGAACCGTCACCTCCGAATGTCTATGTGCAGGAACGGAGCGAATGCCTCTGGAGCCAGGTGCTCCTAGTACTACTAGTAGAACAGCTCGCGGTGAATCCGTTTACCGCAGTCTGCACGACGTGGCGGCGAGTGATTTGCAAAGCTTTCTCCTCATTGTTGTTTCGAGCCTCTTGCTTATGCTAGAAACAGTTACGGACTTACACTCTGGTGGTCGATTTGGACGGGTGCGGGAAATTTTCCATGAAGGCCTGGTATGTAAACCTACAGTACATGTGTATGTAGTGGACTGTTGCGAAGAAAAACACTAAGCACATAGCAAACCTAAAAACAGAACATGTAATGGAACAGGTTTGACAACACACAAGCCCGATAAAAATATATATGTTAGCTAGATCTTCCGCTAATGTTTCCCTTTCCGTTTGCTAGGTGTCTTTCGACTACTGGTAGCGGTGGTCTTTGCCTCCGCTTTCGGCGTGACAACCGGTGGTGTAGTGGGTGGTTTCGGGATCGCATTTGGCTTCGCTTTCGACTTGTCTTGGGGCGTCGGCTTGTGAAGGAAGTTCAAGAGGAACGTCCCCACCCCTCCGCTTATGACATACATTAGCCACTTGGGTACCCGAACGAGGTAGCTGTACATTGTTGCCAAGGCCAGTGCGAAGTAATCAAGGACCCATTCTCTGTCGTGCAAATCAGCTCGTGCAAGACTGATGCGTCGGAAGTTATGCCAACCTGTCTCCTCCTGGGCCGTACGCGGATACCCAGGGGTCCTTATGGCGCCACGCTTCTTCCTTGAGGAATTGGTGTAACATCTCCGCGCTGAGCCGAAACTGGCCAGCTCTATAGAACCGGAGGGTCTTTCCCCGATCTTTCAGTATAACAAGGGTAGGTGGGCTGAGAGAACGGTTAAACGGTAAGAAACGCCGGCATGATAGGCAGATACGTACGACCACACCGCCCATTTGGTGGTAATGACACTGACATCCAGGTAATCGATCCTTCCAAATCGAACATTGCCCAAGTCTCCGTTATCCAGTGTATAGTTGTATGCTGCGTCGAAAGATTCGTCCACAAATTTAGATATCCCTTCGGGCTGCCCCGCGGTAGTGGTTCTGCGACGGCGCTCTCGATATCAGCTAAATTAGACTGAAGAAATGGCTTACATTACAATGAACCATACCCGCTCTTCCTCCTCCTCTGGTGTCATTTTCTCATTTACAACCAAATCCGCATAGTTGGAGTCGGTGATAAGAGGGATTCGCTCGTCCCAGACTACTGGGGATGTCCCGGTGATGTTAAACCCAATCATGGAAGAAAGTGCCGAGAGAGGACCGCCCGTCACTAGGTTGTCGAGGAACGATGGTTTTGGTGGGGTTACTCCCCGTTTTCCGGCCGTTTCAGTGGACTGGGCTGCCTGAGAATGTGCATTGGTAGGCAGAGTGGGTACTGGCTGTCCTGGAGTCCACCCGGAGGAGAAATACTGGGCATTCACGAGTCCAGCGATTCCAAAAAGGCCCGATGCCAGTGCTAGCGGCTTCATTGATGGTCGTGGACGTTGTGAGGGGAAGCGTGGGTTTGATCGAAACGACGCACACAGGAATGTGAGTGCCTGGGCCTGGAAAAGTGCCAGGAATACTACACAAAATGCACGTTGTCAAATGGACACTAAGCAGTTCACATCAGACTCCGCCACCATCATCAGCACCGCCAGCGCTGGCCAGGCCAACATCCTACTCGAAAACCAGCTTCACGAGTGCTGCCAGAGATGCCCACAAGAGCGTTTGGCAGGCCAGCCTGGTCGTACCTTTGGTTTCTTCTTCTCATGACCCATTCAGCTCGAGGAATACCCACCGACAGTGAGTTCATTAGGGTCACATGCACCGCAGCCGGGATAGTGATGCCACGTCTGGTCATAGTTCCTTCAGCTGCCTCGTTCTACGTGTCGAGTCTCCCTGGCCTACACCAAGACCCCACCCAGCCGCTACACATATACGCTGGACACATCGTCTCCGACCCAAATGCGGACTCTGCAAGTAGCCTCGACGTGCTTGCGCACCTGTTTTTCGTAATGGT
Organism: Xanthoconium purpureum; assembly: GCA_038090075.1. NCBI lineage: Eukaryota > Fungi > Basidiomycota > Agaricomycetes > Boletales > Boletaceae > Xanthoconium > Xanthoconium purpureum. Next base: position 16,470 of record JBBPMA010000534.1, on the reverse strand, counting down.
GAAGGCGCGACGAGCGGCTGACAAAGAGAGACTGATGTTCTGGTTCAACGTGAGTTTGTGCAACCCTAATGTGTTTCCCCCTCGCATAAACCTCACTGCGCGCTAGGGTGGGCCAGGGTGCTCATCCTTTGATGGACTCATGATGGAGGTCGGCCCGTGGAGGGTGGACGGGCAAGGAGGCTTAAAAACCATTGAAGGCGGTTGGGAAGAGTACACCACTATGGTCTACGGTGCGGCCTCTTCCCTTCCCGTTATACTCATGTCTTACGACTTCACAGTTGATCAGCCCGCGGGGACGGGATTGTCATACACTAGCACAAACCACTACGTACATACACTACAAGAGGTGAGGTTTCTCAAACCTGCTACTCTCGCGGCTCCCAACCATCCTTGACAGGCCACAGACCACGTAATACATTTTCTCAGGACGTTTTATCAGGTTTTCCCAGAGTATATATCAGTGGATGTCAGTCTCTGTCTTTTGTGTTGTGTTCAGGTACTCACGACCCGCAGACTTATCTTGGCGGCGAAAGTTTCGCAGGACAATATATCCCTTACTTCGGTACGACGACTTGTTCGACCGAATATGAACCTTTCAAGAACTAACAACATGTGGACAGCGGACGGTATTCTCAAATCAAATCTCAACATTCCTTTACGTGGTGCTGCGATCGGAAATGGCTGGATGGATGGTCGTAATCAATACCCCGCGTATCTCGAGTATGCAGCGGCCCATGGTATCATTGACATGGAGTCACAGGTATATTTACTACTTTCACATGCGGACACATGACAACAGACCACTTGAAAGGAATATAGAGATCGCAAACTGGATATGGATCATTGTCTTGCCCAGTTCGACGGCGTAACTCCAGAACCAATCAACATCGACGACTGTGAAAAGCTCACGAGCTCGATTCTTGAGTCAAAATCACGGACGTAGGTGCAGATTCTAGTTTCGTCTCATACCGCTGATGATACGCAGCGTGAACGGAGAGAAGAAGTGCGTCAATATTTATGATGTGCGGCTAGAGGATGAGTTCCCCGCCTGTGGCTTGAATTGGCCGCCGGACCTCAAGGACGTAAACTCTTATCTTGCGGTACGTCCTCTACTTAATCCCTTGCATTACTATTGAGCTTAATATTGGACATTTTTAGCGTCGAGATGTCGTCAATGCTCTGCACGCCACTGGAAAACCAGAGAACTGGGTCGAATGTCAAAGGCAAGTCGGGGACGAGATACGCTCCCATTCCTCACCGTCCTCGATTACACTTCTTCCGAGCGTCATCGAACGAATCCCTGTATTGCTATTCGTGGGTGACAAGGACTACATATGTAATTACATCGGCATCGAGAAAATGACCGATGCGATGACATGGAGCGGAGAAAAGGGTCTTGGTGTGAGTCCATCGTTATTTTTGTCTGCACTCTTCCTTCTGTCATTTTTATCCAACCCCCTTTGCACAAACCTGGGTCGACTGCTGAGATTTCCTGTTTGTAGATGGCAGAGGCTGAGCCATGGACCGTCGCTGGGGAACCAGCCGGGACATGGGTTACTTCACGCAACCTCACCTACGTCAAGGTACGGACTCATCTCGCAACCCAGCACCCCCACCAACACTTCTCACGTACAGGTATTCAACGCATCCCACATGGTTCCATACGACGTTCCCATCGTCGCGCACGATATGATCCTCCGTTTCATGGGCGTCGACTTTTCAGCTATCCTCGAAGGCTCGGCGCGCATACCGAGTAGCGTCGGCGACAACGTCAAGCCCATCTTTTTCGACGACGAGAACCTGCCCGTGTCGTCGAAACCACCGGGGAAGACGCCGGAAGAGACAAAAGCGCAATGGGATGGTGAGTAGCTCTTGTTTGTGTTATGATCGTTCGTTGGGATGACCATGGGCGCGATGCCGTTCGTTTGCAGCGTATTACAATGCAGGGACGGCCGCACTGGTGTTTTTACTCGTCGCCATTGGGATTGGGGTTTCTTTGTGGTGTCGACTCCGCAGGAGACGGATCCAGCTCTCGAGAGAAGAGGCTGATGATGTGGAAGAGAACATACCGCTTCAAAGTACCTCGGAAGTAGACTCGGATGAGTTGGAGCCCGAGCATACTCGGCGGAAGAGAAAGGGAAAGGGGCGGGAGATCGAGACCGATGAGGGGACGCCGATTTTTGATGTGGGTGAGGATGATGAGGATTAGCACGTGGTGGTCGGAATGTCGTCACGTTTTACCTATCTGGTCTTCTTGTGAGGGTTTAATACAACTCAAAAAAGGCACTGGTATGTTGATCATGCAAGCAAACTGATTTCAGAATTCAGATCGAGGTTATTTTACATTTGAATTTCACCGATGATGATCGTGTCCACCCATTCTCCAGCTGGCAGGTTTGATGGGCCGCCCTCTCGGAGGATGGGTAGCTGCACGAGCGCATTGGCCCCGCTTAAACTCGCCACCCTGCTCGACCTCTGACCTCCCGTGCTATACGCCTTGAGACCCTCTGATGTCGCTTTCACGACGACCCGATGGAACTCCACTCGGGGATCCAAGCGCATGGTGTTTTGGATCTATCACAAATTTCCATTTCATGCAGCAGATCGAGTAGTCACGGAAACGCCCACCTGCACCTTGACACGCGGGAGCTGACACCTCTCTACCGGCCACCCGCCCAGCCTCCTAAGCGCAGGCACCACGAAAACATGAAACGTTACTAGCGCCGACGCCGGGTTCCCAGGGAGCGCGAACAAGAACTTGCGTTCGCCTTGCTCATGCTCTTTCTCGTCTGGCACGACGGGTATGCTCGCAAACGTCGTCGGCTTCCCAGGCTTCATCGATACGCGACCAAAATGGATCGTTCCCTCGAACCGTCGCTCGATGACGGGCTTGATGAGGTCGCTGGGTCCCATCGACGTACCGCCCGTGGTGAGGAGCAAGTCTGCTTGTTGGAGCCCTTTGGTAATGGCCTGTACGTGTGCGTCGATGCTAGGATATTTGCGTCAGCGATGGGAGGTCCTGAAGTCGAGGAAAATCGTGGCCTTACTCGTCGGGTACGATTCCGAGGTCGACGGCTGTATATCCCATTCCTTCGAGTGTTGCTCGCAACGAGGGGCGGTTGGTATCGTATATCCCACCCCATCCGTCACTGGGAAGTGGATTTGGAGATTGCAGGTCCAGGATTTCGTTACCCGTGCTCAACAGAGCCACGACAGGTTTACGCCGGACCTTGACCTATACGCACGTCGTCATCGTTCAGTGGTCACGAACAAACAAAAGTGCAACCCAACGGACCTCTTTTCGTCCGACAAACGCCAATGTACCGATCTCGCCTCCCAAACTCGTGATCACGTCGTTTTTCTGTAACACCAGATCTCCGGTGCGCACGTCCGAACCGGGGAGTCTCACGTTTTCCCCCTTGGAGACCTGCGCAAGTGTCTTTACCTGACTCTCTTCGAGATCTTCACCATTGGCGTCTTTGACGGTGGACACGAGTTCCGTATCTTCCACCATGATAACGGCGTCCGTCCCAGCAGGGAGGGGCCCACCGGTGTTGATGCGGAATATCGACCCAGATGGGACATCGTCTGCAGGCGCATGCGTTCTCCATGTCAACACATTATAGACTCCAGGAGGGTCAGAAGCTGTCAGCTTAGGTAGTCAAACCAACCATTCGGAGGTGGGGTTGCGTTTCTGTCTTACATCGGAGTGCGTAACCGTCTACGTTGGTGGTTCGTGAAGACGGCACATTCTGTGGGGCGTATACATCTTCTGCGAGTACGTGTCCGGCGAGGGCTGGAGCGACCTATAGAGCGAGTTAACAAGGATGACGCGTTTACAAGGCGATGATCGCGAACCGGCAGCTCGACAGGCGCCAAAGGTTGGATCTCGGACAAGATGAGCTGGAGTGCCGCTTTGAGACTGATCTGAGGGTATGGCGATGTGCGATGACGACCTGGGACTGTGGACGCATCTGAAACATCTATTCGTGTGGTAGATCTCGCTCACTTACCAGGGGCAGATGGGTCATGAGAGAGTAGTGTCCTAGACTGAGGGACTTGGTGTCCCTCATGATGGGAGTGGGGGTGATGATGGTGATGATGGTGCTCATGCGTATCCGCAGCCGGTCCTGAGGTGTGACTCGTCCCCAACAAGGCATGGACTTGCTTACCGCTACCCCCCTTGATCAAGTCGATCGCATGCGCAACAACACCATTGGAGAGCAGCACCTCCATGTTCTCCCTCACGGCTTTGACACTCCCAGGGAGCGTCACCACGAGGGTGTTCTTGACCGTCCCTGCGATCGGCCTGGACAAGGCCGCGAGCGGCGTGTGCTTCAACGACGCGGAAAGCAGGAGATGCACGATCCCCGAGGCATGCCGCTCGATCAACGGTGCTATCGCCTATCAGCAAAACCCCCCCAGAACCCCGCACCATTTTTCAGCTATTCACGACGGGCGGAACGTAGGAGGCGGTAGGCACGATACCTCGGGTGTTCTATCTCTCACACCGAACCCAGTGCCGCCTGTGGTGATGATCCAGTCTATCGTGCCGCGCTCGGATTGGTCCTGGATGGTCTGACGGATCTGGGCTTCGTCGTCTGGGAGAACCGTGGTGGATATGTCTTGATAGCCGTGATGTTGGAGGATCTTTTGTATTTCAGGTCCTGACAAGTCTTGGCTCTTACCCGAGGACGCGCTGTCACTGACTTGACACCGATCAGCCTCCTTGTCGCATACCTGGCGGAGGGACGGGGACAAACACACCTGTGATGATCAATACCTTGACAGAGCTCATACTTGATGACAGAGCGGCAAAAGAGGGGCTTTACTAGAAAGTCAACATGAACGAGGGTCAATCACTGTCGGAGATCGTGACAGAGCGAGTTCCGAGAAACTAGATTGAAAGTTCCTCTAGTCTATACAATCCGACGCTCAGACTAGCCTGGTCCTCCAACTGCTTCTTCCGTTGCCTCCACTCCGCCGGAGTCTCTTTACATGCAGCGGCCTTTTCCTTCAGCAACTGAGCTCTCACGAACGGCTCGAACACCCCACGAAGCGGCTCCAGGCTATTTATAAACGTAATCTCGGGCTCTATATCAGAGAGAATTCGCCGCAGCAATTCGTACGAGGGCTGGTATTGGAGAAGAGCAACAAACGACGCGTCGAGCAAGGCGTGGAGGAACATGATGACCTTATAAAGGGTAAGCGTCACGATATGAACCAAGCGCAGCCGAAATACCTTGGGATACGGTGGAGAATTAGTCTTGCTTGACGGCATATTTGTATTCGTAGACAGCGACTTGAGCAGAGCCGACACCTCATGTTCGGTCCCACCCTGTAACCAGTTCTCTATTACCTCCAAGATCATGACCAGATCTCGAGCATCGGGTAGGTGTTTCCGGACAGCAAGACGCATCGGGGCTGCTGAGAATGGATATGACACGCAGGCGAAAAGGTAGGACCACAGAGGGGGTGCATAACTCTCTGAGGCATCCACGTCCATCGCGTTTTCGCTGCTGCGTTGTCTGTCAACAAGGCATTTGGCCGAAGCCATCAGCTCGTCCTCGGAGATGTCCGCAACCGTCGTCAGAGCAAGCATGACATTCTCCTGAATGTTCCACGAGGTTTCAGAACTTTGCAGAAATACAAGCGGCAGAATCCTTACCCAGTCACCTCGCTGACGCAGCATCGTGATAAGACGGCCGTTCAGCATGATAGTACTAACGGCGGTATTTTCGAGAAGACATCGTGTAATGCGGGAAGCATACCGAGGTGACCGATGCTTGGTCGGTGATTCAGGAGGTAGGATAGTGTTCAGAATTTTCTTGACAAGTTCATACCCAAGAGCGGCCTCTTTTGACTGTCTCGCTATTAGTGGTTGGTTCGCATAGAGGATATGACGCCCTTACGCTATGTGAGTCAACCCACGTCAAGAAAGCTTGCTCAGCTTTTTGTACATAATTGTGCCGTAAGTGCTCTTGGATTTTGGAAACTATCTTGTCTGATTCGCCGTCCCCCAGATGCTCTTGGTCATGTGGTTTCTTCTGGGGTAACCATTCCGCTGTCAGAGCCGTTTTCCCAAGCGCACCCGCGATGGTTGACTTGAGTCGTGCGTCTACAGGCACGATGTGTATCGAGGAACGCTTGGGGGCAACCACGGAATCGCGCGATGAAGAGACTGACACAGTCAAAAGCACTTGTCCTTCATCGGCGACGGTGAGGCTCAGACGAGGAAAAGGAATTCCGGGTGGTTTTGGCATCGATTGCGCCGATAGAAGGACACCATAAGCCAGATCCCATATTTGAAGAGACAGGTCTTCGGTCCCTTCTACCAATGTAGCGAGCAGGACGAGCGAGGTGCCCAAGGATACGATGGAGAGGCGATCCCTTGGTTTTGAGCTTTTCTTTGAGAGGATCCGGCGAACGCGAATATTTTCGGAGATGGGGGTCGAGACAAGGGTTGAATTCAGGGATGCGAGTTGATGTGTGGCCCATACTCCACAGTGGTCTATAACATGATATATCAATGTGTCATACCGATGTGCATGGAAGACTCACCAATAAAGCTGAGAACCCCTGATGAACTGCAAGTCACACCGGATATAGCGATATTGGCATCGCTGGTTGAACTTGGGATCGGTATCTCGCAAGTTCCTATCGGAACGATTTCTTCTCCTAACAGCGCAAGTCGTACGTGTAAGGCCGCGCCGGTCTGACAGCAAGTGACGGCAACACTGCTGCACGAGTCCGTGTCATTCTGTACGAAGCTACATGATTTGCGGGGGAAGATGAAGGTTTCCAGGTGTTCGCGTTCGCCAGGCCAATCCAGCTGGTGTTTTATATCCACCTGCGCGTCCACAAGGAAGAGACTTCCAACTTTTGAAACGAATAGTAGCGGTACGGCGTGATGACCCGTACCACATATTTGAACAGGTGGAATGTCAATCTAGGATGGTGTCAGAGAAAATCAGGCCTCGAGAATAGGAAGGGCGCACAGGTACAACGGTCTTCTCCGTTGTTGCGACAGTTGGACCGGAGATACTTTGTCGTATCACCCACACAGTGCGCCCACAACGTTCTTTGGGCAGAGTAGGGCCAAGTCCTATGAGTGCATAGCTGATGACCGACTTGTTGCCGTCCTCCGTGACATACAGACTAAAGGTAGGTATGGCAAATTTGACCTGACTTTTGACGGAGTATGATGCTATGGCATGGAGATTCCGGAGCTGTACTTGGATCAGACTTGACTGCAAAGAAATGATTTTTTACTGACGTCCAAGATGTGAATGCCGTCTCCTTGTGCAGTCACTGTCGCATAGCCGGGAGAGTCGCGGTTGTGAGCGGTGTAGATGGCCTCAAAGTTGTTGACCCTTTGCGTTGAAGTACTGCCAAGATAGAGTTGGAATGGTTCGCCGATGGTCGAGCTCATTGAGGTCGAGTTGGGCGTGGGAGTCGTCGACGCAATGGCTCATTTGAGCATGTTGGCAGATCCCAGCTTTCTCAACTTCTCTGTAACCATCATCGTCCTCGACGTCGGGCTCGATGGCCGAACCACCAGCAAGACAAGGCGCCCAACCAGGGGCGCAGGAGAACAGCACCTTCAGCAAAGTCATCTCGGCGCTCCAGGTATGACATTGCCACGTATATTATCCGTCCAGCCTCGAGCCTCAATGTTACCTTGTGGTACAGCAAGCGTTTCTGATATGGGCCTTTTCACAACTTGGCGAGTGCAAGAAAACGTGGACGTTGGTCGAAAACTGAGATTTATGTAGCGATGAAGCTGTTGGTCCCCACGAAGCCCCAGACAACCCCGGTTGCAGCCCCCGGAGGCGAAGCGTCCCCCTCAGCTGGTCAAGCGAACCCCTTCAGTCTTCCTCCACAGCAAGCCTACCTTGCATGGACACTTGGTCAGCCAGTCTCAATGCACGTGTACCTTTCGACATCGCCAAATGGTGACGTGTTTTCTCGTCAATGGACCTCTGGATGGAGAGAAGACCAGGATAAAGATCTACCCTCCTTCGTATGGTCAAACATAACATTCGGAGATTGGAACGATCACAGAACCGAAAGCCTAGAAATCATCCTACCCGAGGTATATAGTCACAATCGTCGTGCGTGTATAGCGTCTCACTCGAACCCAGGCCGTTCAACGGAATGCGTCCCTCTGGGCGGATGTCTTCCTTACGAAAGATGGGGCGAGTCCAGACCCATCGAATCCATCATTTGACCCGCAGTCAGTTCATCACATCCGTAAACGTTGGTCGATTTCTGCGAATCCTTCTTGATTATTATCTCACCTAGTTCGTGACCTAGTGTTGACTAGGTACCTACCAAAGGCCAAGATACGTAAGGAGAAAAATCTTTTGAGCAGTCCCGATGGTACACAAGAGTTGGAGGAAGAGGTATTTCCCTGGATCATTACTTGGTCCATTTTAATTTGACTTTTCAAGATCATTGAAGAAGACGTGATCGTCTCACATTGGTATAGGGTACGACACCACCTTTAGTTAACCACGCAGCCAGGGGGTTGATATCCAGCACAGAACTTGACATTGGCTCTCATCTCCGATGGGACCGTTGTTGCATTTGACAAACTACCCCCGGTCTTATCGGAACGTGAGTATTTATGAATGTAAACGTGGAGATACTTATGCCGCAAACAGATGTCCACCTGGTTCCTGGCGCAAGAGATGCGACTGGAGCGAAAGGCTTCTATAAGCCAATTGTCTTCCCAAATGATTTCTGGGCGCTGCGATCCCACCTCACGGAGATTAATTCCACAACCCCTAACGTTCCATTGCAAATAACCTTCCAGCCAATGTCATATTTTAAATTCCAACTCTTCGCTTCGATGACACATGGCTTCGATGAAGCAGTAAAGCAGCAGGGCAGTGGCGCCGGCGCAGAGCTCGATGAAGTGAAGAGGATGTTACTTGAGACTAACCCTTGGTTCCTCGGCTTAACCGCACTTGTTAGCATCTTGCACATGGTGTGAGTTTGGCGAGATTGCGTGTCAAGCGGCCTGGCTGATCAGCACAGGTTTGAAATGCTCGCATTCAAGTCAGATGTGTCACACTGGCGTCAACGAAAGGAACTCGTGGGGGTGTCAGTCAGGTAAGCATGAAGTACATCGTATTGTTGTCACTCCCCTTATTGTATTTATCGAACCCACAGAACGGTACGTTCCTCGCTTGCAGTCGATGGACTCATGCCAGTGCCACACATCTAATGTATCTCTAGATCATTACCAACGTGTTTGTCCAGACCATCATTCTCCTTTATCTCATCGACAACAATACGGACACGAGTTGGATGATTCTTCTCGGGTCTGGAATGGGTGTCGTTATCGAAGCTTGGAAGGCAAGTCACGTTATACGACCGATTTATCCGCTTACGCTGACTCCATGGGTTAGATTACAAAAGCGGTTGACATCCGAATCGTCGCCTCCCCTGCCGGATCGGTGCTCCCCTATATGCTGAGTATTAAAGGTACGACATCGAACACGTTTTTGATGCTTCGCATGCTAGAAATCATTTGGTCAGATAAACACGTTCTTAGCGAGGACGAGAAAAGGACACAGGAGTGAGTGAGCCGGAAGAGTCGAAAAGATCTGTGACACTGACCGGAGATTTTTCAGATATGACAAGCTTGCATTCCGATATGTGTCTTATGTGGCCATCCCGCTGCTTGTGGCGTACAGTATCTACTCACTCGTTTACGAGACGCACAGGGGCTGGTACAGCTACATCATCACAACGCTAACCTCTTTTGTATACATGTTTGGGTTTGTGAGTGCATTGCGAGACTGTCATATCAACAGGGATTCCTTGACAACAAATATGCCAGGCACAACTCATACCCCAACTCATTATTAATTACAAGCTGAAGGTTCGTCGTTGCTATGTCTATCTGTGCGGCTTCTGATTGGCGAACTCTGTTAGAGCGTAGCTCATATGCCAATGAAAGCGATGATTTATAAAACGCTCTCGACGGTAGTGGACGACCTGTTTGCGTAAGGCTCACAACAGTTACCATGCAATCACATGTAACCCGCTCACGTGACACGTTCTATAGATTTTGTATTAAGATGCCAACGCTCCATCGGCTCGCATGCTTCCGGGATGACCTTGTGTTCTTGGTATTCCTGTATCAGGTGGGCGTTTGTACTATCTGTGGAGCTGTGGCACCGGTCTAACATTTGAACCGCGTGCGCACCTAGCGGTGGATATATCGCATCGATCCCAAACGGGTGAACGAATATGGTCAAGTGATGGTTGAAGATGCCGTCAGGGCTGACGGCAACGGAGAAACGAAGAAGGACAAGTAACCAAAACAACATCCGATCGGAATGCTTGTTGTGTTACAGAAGGTGGTGTATGGCCTTGCGGTGTCTGCGCACCCGATCGATGGCTCTTCGTCACATTATCTCCCATGCCTGCGCTTTGGTGTTATTAGATGTTGGCTGCATGGATAGAGCCCGGTGTACTGTGCTAAAAATGCCGCCAATTTTTATTCACTTTGGCCTCGGATTTGGTAGGGTGTGACCGTGGGAAATACAGGCACCCATATGTCCTTTTTTGGATTCGAAACAACGGCACCGGTCATATTCATCTAATCCGCTGGAACTCGTCTACGCGGCTAAAAGCTGCTTTCCTTTTTCCCTCCACCAGCCCATCCGTCAGAATGGCGGAGATGTCCCAGATACAGCCCTCAAGGGCCTGCAAATGCCTCAACGTTCGCATTTGGCCCCAGCTGAACCCCGAGAATCCACCCGATTTTCTCATAGCTGCCGCTGGGGACTCCGAATACACTCTGACGTATGTCGGCGACAAGGGCATCTCCATCGTAGGTCTCAGTAAACTCTCCTTTTCGTCTCTCAACCGAATACTTCTTTTTTTTCTTCAGGCTCATCCGCAGGTCACGATGAGGACGAGGAGGATAAGCCCTCCCATGGCGGACTCGTCCCGGCGTATCCGATACACGACCCTCACTTGTCTTCTTTGTCAGACAGTGGCATACCGTGTCCGGCAGCTTGTGGCATCCGACGAGGATATCCAGGAAGGCCCGTTGCTTCCCTCTCCCGACTGGGTGGAGCAGGAAACCCTCCTGAGTAGCTGTGGGTGGATTGAAGTACACGATGACTCTCTCGTGAGTGCTCGACTCGTTCCCATCCCTTACAACATCCCTATTGGAGTAACACGAACAATTACATTCACTTTGTGGCTCCATTTATCTTTTTTGGTCACGTAGGCGGACACGATGGTTGGGGTTCCTGCTTTGTCCGCCGCCACAGCGTGTCTTTCTCAGAAGGTCTTCCTTTACTTTGTGATGTTGACCTGTCATCGTTCTAGCTTGCCGAGGACGTTACGCGATTGTCATCTTCGTCCACGTATTCGACTACCTTTGGCATCGCTTTACCTCAGAATGCGATGACGACGGCGACACCGACACAGCCAGCCCACGGAGATGAAGACTCCCGTACGCAAACGAACCCCCCTGTCGGCCCTTTCTTGTACGACCTGAAGCCACTCTTTCCTCCAGCACCTTTCGTACCCTCTCACCCTGTTTTCGCTCATCTATCGTCGACCGCTGTCAAGGCATCAGAACATCTCAGATCGTTGGCGGAGGAGCAAATAGCGGCGATCGTTCGAGATAAGTTTGCAGAACTAGAAATAGCGGACGACAGACTACGGCATGAGGTGGAGGAACTTTGGCGAAAATTCGTCGAGAATTTAGGTGAGGTGGAGAAGCAAATAGGGCCCAAAGCCAGTGAGGCGAGGAGGCGGGATAGTCCACGTGGCGTTCCGTTGTCCACGTCAGGAGTTTCAGGGACGCCTGTGGTCTCCGTCCGGAGTTTCGTGCCGACCACGAGCGTAGCGCCGAGATTGTTGTCTCCATCAGCCTCGCGTTGCAGAGTTTCCTCTCTTTCAGCGTCGTTAGCAACCACGGGGTTCCAGCATCCCCGCATGGACCAGGTACCAACTGAGGCGCACGAACGATCAACGAGTGGCAGTCCCCGATCACCACCTCCGTACTCTTCTCACCCGTCTTCGCTTGGCTCCGCGGAGGGTCCGGTATCGTCATCACCCGGATCTCCCCCGGTATTGTCTCCGCGCCTGAATGGTGACAGCATCATGCAACCTTTTAAAAGGAGCATGGACGAAGCGAGGGATACGGCTGTCAGTTTTAGGTACTTCAGAATCTTGGAAGCTGATGTTACTCGTGCACGTCAGCAGCAGCAGGCTGCTTCCGAGTCGAACGTCAGAAGTGACTCCGCTGCCAAGACCGGTGAACCGGCTAAGGAGTCTGGGGATTCAAACGCCGCGAAAGGGACGGCGCCAGCCAAGGATACCGAAGAAGCTGGCGTACATCCGCGGGAGAGCTCTGACCAGCATGTGATATCGCCTACGGACCGGACATCGCGAAGGAGGAAGGTCAAATTTGACATCACAACGACGGAGGTTGTTGCAGGTGAGAAAGCTAGTCCGAAAGTCGATGGCGAATCACGAGATGACCAAGGTAAGGGTGTGTGCTTCGTTCTTGTTTGCTGTCATCTGATGACATTCGTAGAGCTGATATTTGACTTTGAGGATGCAAGTACCGATCCCGAGTCTTCAGATGCCGCTCCTACCCTTCCATTCATCGAGAATACTCAGGCACGATGTCGAGGACGTCACCGCGTTGCGAACCTTGGAGCATTGCCAGCGTCGTTGTCCTCTCTCCGGCCGACGTCACTTCCGGCTTATTCTGTCCTTCGTTCCAGAGGCACACAGGAACCTACGACCAGAGTGTCAAATGGCGGTGCCACAGCTACACCGCCGGCCACCCTACTGCCACGGGAATCCCAATCCGAATACTCTGACCAACTCGATCCACAAGAAGAGGAAATATTGAAATTGGTCGCGGCAAATACCCCGAGTCATAGAGGTGCGTGGAAACGAAATAGCAAGGCTTGGGAGCTATTCGTGAGCAGACGACGGAACGGCGCCCCTGGAGCCCTGATACCAGAGGAGACCGAAGATGGACGAGCGGTAGATGACACGGACGACAATAACTTTGGCACTTCCAGGGGTAAGCTTGGCTGGTTGATGTGGACGTTCTTAGGCTCACGAAACCCAGACGTCCGATGGTCTCTAGGAAATGCCGGATTCGCCACATCGCTGCCAATCGATATTAGCCCATTATCTAGTCGAAGAGAACCACTGTCCTTGGCGTCGTATCAGCCCAAGAGCTCGCTTTCGGATCGAGCAGGGACTACCGTCCCTGCCTTTCCAGATGGTCGACGGCATACCCCGTCGACTACTCTGCGCAGGGCTTCGTATGCGGAACGAGATCGCTCCAGAGCGATGGATCCCGGAACCCTCGACTTTATCGCAGGGGAAGGAGCAGGAGATGACGAGAGTGACGAAGAGCCCGACAAAGCGAACGTCGCAGACGAAGGTCGAGGAAGACAACGCGCGTTCAAGATCCTCCAGGCTCGAAGCAAGATTCCCGAAGCTGGGATGTGGATGAGTCTCGCATGAGCCTCGTACGTGTTTTGTGTGTGTGTGTTATGATGTGGCATATCCCATGGTCGCGCGTGGTTTGGCCCGTGTACATGTTTCTTTCTCTTTCCTGCTATTTTGATTTCGTTTTTACATTATTCTATTAGTAATACCGTAGCTGTGCTTCATGTAGCATCGTCGTTTGCAATTGTCGAGTACTCCTATTACCCGTGCACGCTGATATTATTTTATTCGGTTTTAGTTCTCTCCCTGAGTCGCTCGAGTTTGATGCAAGCGTGTATTCCGGGGCTGGACGTTCTTTTGATCATCCCCAAGTTGGTTCTAGGTCTCGACCTGTGAGCTAACCGTACGTACCCGCTTTCTTGCCAGCGACTTCGATGCAGTAAGTCTAGAATTCGTGTTCGTTTCCCCTTCGACTTGGATCTAACGGCTCTGTTCAACTTCTTTTGGACCGGCTGGGTAATCGCCCAGCCTGCTCCTGGCCATCTAATATTGTGAACTAACGCCTAAACGTGACCAACTGTCCTCACTGATCTGTTCGACCTGTTCGGCCTGTGCATAAGCAGAGCACGGGTAAGTCGGCCTTCTAGAGGTTGAGAAGTTGGCCTTTGAGCCTGACGAACTGAGCCGTGTCATGCACCCCGATCCTACCCCCGTTCGGGTTCAAGCCGCGCTCGGTAGACGACGTCCATCAACCAGAGTCAAGACGCTCGACAAGAACGAGGCTGCTTCAGATAACAAGCAGAACACATGACATCGTGCACGATCGTGTCATCGTGTCACTGTGTCACACGTTGACATCCGAGGGCGTGTATTCGTCCCCGGGGGAACGGAAGAGATAGGTTTCAGTTTTCGATATCGATTTTTGGGACGCGAGTGACGATGGTCTTCTAGACATGTGGTCTGACCACCGAGTCCCAGCGGGCTCACTGCTGACAGAATGGGGCTAACAACAGGCCCCGGCGTTGATCCAGCGTGGAGAGAGGAACGACGCCTCGGCGTGCTCGTTCCAGGAATTACACCAGTCCGCGGATACAACGACTCGATCTCCTCCCCCGTATAGGTACGTTTGATGGTGTCATATCCTTGAAAACATCTCATCTTGCAGCGCACACGAACCCTTTGAATACCATGACGTCGTCACCCGGAGATACGTGAGGAGATGATTTCACCAAAGAAGCTAGACTGTCGAGAACTACAAGAACGCTGTCGAGCGTGGCAGCGAACGTTGGATGCTGTATTCGAAGATGACGAAGAGCACACGCGGCCAAGGTGTGCACTGATCTTGCGCTTACTTGCCATGGGGGAAGGTATTGTATGTATATCACAACGTGTTCCTCGGTACCGCGGGTTGAGTCTTCCCACCGAGGTATGTCTCAGTGGTGGTTCACATACGTTGAGTTCGTTCATTGAGGGGGTCATACCAGCGACGATCAAGGAACCTATCACAAGGATGGAATACCGGTGGCCATTTATTGCGACGTTTTTTCGTCCCGTTGGGTACAGTACCTTGTGACGCTCTTGATTGTTCCCTTGCTCTCCCTCACTTCATCTTTTTTGTACTTGTTCTCCGATTGTCGCGATAACATCTGGATATCTGGGTCATGTGGGAAAAGTTGACTACAAGGAAGCAAACCATTGGTGGGGGACTCAACGTGCTCCACAGCTGCACAAGGTTCGTGCATGGCTGAGGCCAGAACCAGATTGAGGCTGTGGACCACCGTCGCAAAACTGACCTTATTCAGAACAAGGTACGCAAAGAGAAGATCGTATCGCGTTTGTGATGGAGCACGCGGGAGGGGCTGCAACGTGTCTGCAATCCCATACGGATGTTAAGGGCTTTCTCCTGCGCGTGTATGAAGGCTGTGAGATATCTTTCATCTTGGGCGTTTCCTGCGTCAGCATGTTTCCCTCTTGGACAGAAATGCTGATCATTTCCCAGGGTAGACCCACCCAGATCGGATTGATATGGGGTACACAAGTATTTTCAAATCCCCCTGGTTGAGAAATTGGCGCCACGCGCCATGCATAGAGCTTGAATCCTGTGCTCGAGCCATTTATCGGATCGATGAATCGGTGTCCATATGCTCCTGCCTACCTTTGACGTACGGGTTGCGCCCACGCGTGTGGAGATTAGTGGGACGTACTGTGCGCTTAGATGTGCCCCTATCTAATTCAGCGGATAACATGATTGGAGATCTAGGGTGCCATGGTCGAGTCCAGAGCAGTGAAGGTGGACGAATAGAGCCAGCTGTAGAATAACAGAGTGACAGCGGACAGGGACAGCACGAGTGAGATCCAGCGCTCCGGAGTGTACGGCGAACATCGCCACGTATGTGGGGCAGAGCACCGCTATATCAGCGAAGAGGAAGGTGGAGTCGAAGCTGCGGAATAGAATGAAATCTGTGGCGGCCTTGCTAGACGGACATGATTTGCTTCTATCGCTCCGGCGCCAGTTATTCGCCGAGATTCGTCCCTGATCACCATTGGGCAGAATGAGGTCGTCGTCAGACCTTCCGTCTTCGTAGGGTCGACGTTGTTAGTCTCCGTCGGGTGATCGACGTGCGCACTCGGTCCATTGTTGTCACTGTGGTCGTAAACGACTTGGCAGTAGGGAATGGTCCAACCGAAGAATTCAAACTCCGATTGTCGAAGCATCATCTGACTTTTGCTCTGCCTATGGGAGGAAGATTATACGACAGCCAACCGTTCCATGCCAACAGCTTGAACGTGTTCATCAGATCACAAATCAACGCCGAGTCGGTATAGCAGTGATATCCACTTCTGAAAGTGACCTAGCAAGCTTTCGCAAGAACGATCGCATATGCAACCTTCGAATAAGGTCTCTGGTGACAAGGTTTACCACTTTCTCTAGATTAGTCTCATTGGCGCGACGAAATGATCGTCGTAAATTCGGACCCCAACATCGTACGCTCATTGCCTTTCTCTCGTTCCGAACTG
>JBBPMA010000533.1:0-17248 GCA_038090075.1 Xanthoconium purpureum | reverse complement strand
GTTGTTGTTGTTGCTGGATTGTTGTCATTGTTACTGTTGTGTTGTTGTTGTCAAGGGGAAGGGTGAGGGTAAGGGCAACATGTCAATGTTTACCAAGTCATCAGCATTGTCATGTCATTGTTGGCATTGAGGGAAAGAAAAGGGATGAGGGTGAGGGTAATGCATTATTGTCATTGTCATGTTGAGGGTGAGAATGAGGGGACACATTGTTGTTGCCATTGTTGTGCTAATGTTGATGTTGTGGTCATGTCATCATCCATTGTCATGTTGATGTTGTTGCATTGATGTTGTCATGTTGTCATCACAGCATGTGGTGGGGATGAGGGTGAGCATGATAGGCTGTTGTTGCATTGTTGTAGTTGATGTGAGATAAGAGTGAGCATGAGGGCAACAAGGGAAAGGGAGGGTGAGATGGTGAGCATGAGGGCTAGGTAAGGGTAATGTGTTGGTGTCAACATTGACATCACCACTGTCATGTCCTATCATAGTAAGAAATACAAGAAAAAAAAGGGAAAAAAAAAAAAAAAAAAAAAAAACAAGTGAAGAAAGTGGCATACTGGTAGAGATGGCTTGTATAAGGTGCAGTGGTTGTGATGCACAATGTTGTCCAAGTTGAGTTGAGGGCCAGGATTATGGTGGTGATAATTGATAATTGATAACTCTTGAGGTGTTGTGGTGGCCCATTTTGGTAATTGAATGTGCTCAGCCTTGTGTGTCAGTGTGTGAAATGGTCTGGTAAGGGTCTGCAACTGGTCACATAAAGGACTGGTTGCAACTGCAACTGATCAAGACTGGTCTGGATCAGTTTCAGTTGCAATTGTGAAGAATTCAAGTATTTAAAAGACCAGTTATGGTCCAGTTGCACCCAAAAAGGGCAAAAGACCAGATCAGACTGGACTTTAAAACACTAAACAAAACAAAGAGTACTTCATTTGCAGATCATTCCATTGTAGAAAAGTAGACATTGTAAGATGTATTTCTTGCCATTGACAATAATATATGGCTCTGCATGCAGGTGTTTTATGTAAGAAATGATGGTTGAAAAAAAGAGGGTTGGATCATAACCAAGAAATTCAGGGGGGGCTGTGGTCAAAGCATAAAGAAGCTGGATGAGAAAGGATGGGTAGTGATGAATGTTGTACCCACAAGAATGAATAGCACCAGCCTGGTTGGAAACATGAAGGCATAGCAGCTGGTTTGCAATTAATAGAGCCATTATGAAACAATGGCCAGGCTATGTGAGGAAAATTGTGTAGGCTATTTTGGTGAGCTGAAGCTGCAGATAAGGGAAATAATCTTTAGAGGTGAGCTCAAGAAAGAATGTGATGTTTCATCAGGAGAAGATGGAATATTCTTCTTTGTAACCATCCTGTTGCAGGAGAGTAACATTGGACTTCAATTGCAAGTTGGTGTCTTCAATGCATTGTACCTTAGTAGAAGACTTTGCCAACCAGCAGCATTGCATACATTCTACCTTCCCTCTCATCTGACTCCAAGTCAATTGGTGTGCATCTGTAGGTTGTGAGCTGGGGGAGCAATGTGCACAGATGTAGGCCATGAAGCAGTTGAGTCATAGTGCCATCATCTGCTCCTCTGATCCTGATTTTGGTAGGTATGTACTGTTATGCGAGTCGACAGACTTGTGTTGAGGTCAAGGGTTTACTTACTCTGAGGGAGATACTCATGAAGAGACACAACATCCTCAAAGAAGTCTCAGGTTGGAAAAACAAGGAAGCAGGGGACAGTGTCACAACCAGACAAGTTGTGGATTGCAAGACTGACACTGTAGTTGCATAGAACAAGAATGAAGAGAAAATACAGGCTGGGCAGGTATTTAAGTACTATGGATTACCTAATGGGAACATCATAGAACAAGATGGAAGAATGAGAACACATGACTAAATAGTCAGGAGAGAGGACAGTCCTGTGAGAGAGTGCAACACTAAAGGTAAAGCAGTAATGGAGATGATTGTAAATCAAAGACAAGTATGTAAGTAATTGTCTGTCTCCTCATACTGGAGAGTAAGGCAGAAATAAGGGTGGCATACTACACGAATAAGGAAGAAAACATGTGAGAGAAAAAGTATTGTAACATGTACCATCCTGAGTCTCTTGCATGGGCCCTTCAACACCATGGTATTTTCTTGTGACTGTCATGCTCCAGTGCATCCAATTCTTTTTCTTGTGAATAACATGTCCTCTCCCTCTAGCATGTATAGGACTAGGCTCTTGTAATTGGATGTGGGATTGCAGAGGACATGAGAAAGGTGTACTGGGTTTCAGGACTTGGATGCAGAGTGGTAAAGCAGTTGGTTGTCATATGTTATGATGGATGGGTCTGGAGCCATTGTCTGGTGGGATGAGAGACTATGATAGAAATACAATATATAGTGTTGCTTGGGTCTTTTGGCATCTGGTTTCACAATCATAGTATCTTCCAACTTGTTGGTGAGGTCTTGTTTGAGTGGCATGGCACTGTAGATTCTTGCTGAAGTGGGAATAGACACAGTTTTCAGTCAATAGGGCATCATGGAAATGGAGGTAACTGCATTACAAGGAGGTGGAGTGTGGGCATGCATTTCTAGTGCCAGACTTGAAGGGAGGGGGGGGGGGCTTGATGCAAAATCAACAATGGTACTGCAATGGAAATTCACAGCCCACATTGACATGCACAACAAAAGAGGTATATTTATGTGGCATAACTAAGTACTCAGCATAAGAGAGTAGAAAAATTCTTTGTTCAAATACTTATTCAACCAGAAGTCTGTGAAAAGTTCATAGCTTGTGTGCAAGCTGAGGCACAAGTTTGTTGCTTTGCTGAAACATGGGATGAGATGGACTGGTGAGTGGATTTGAGTTAAGGAAATCATGTCCCCAATGCATGACCCATCACTTCTTGTTGTGCATTTCAGGGCATACAGGCCCAATATGGGATCAGGTGTAGGGTGATGATTGAAGTGTTGGACATATACCAGAGAGCCAGTCCCATACAGACAAAAAATAAGATGCAGTTGGACAACTAAATGACCTGAAAGATTCAGGTTAGTGAAGATTAGCCAAACTTATCAAAAATGCCAACAAACCTGTGAGTCCCCTGGCCAGCCAGTCACTATCAATAGTCTGACAGCAATCACACAATTATAGCAACCTGAAGGATGCTTTGGTGAGGGGAGGGCAACAACTAGAGTTTGTGTAGGTTCTATGGACTCCAGGTCTGAAGCATTCCAGATCCTCACCTGGACTCAAATGTTTGTCCAGACATGCATCTTATCTAAGAGGATGGCATGTGATGCATTGGCTTGCCTTTATCTTGAGATATTGTGCAATTCACCATTCTTGCAGTGATCAAAGTACCTGGAAATAGTGTGGTGAAGATCAGGAAGCTCAAAAAGTGTCAAAGCCTTCAATATGGTTGTCTGTAGAGAGGGCTCGAGGACCAGATGGATAGCTGTGGTAGACAAGGCAAAATTTCTTAACAGCTTTGGAACACTTGGATGTGTATCATTAGCAAGCAAGCAAGCAGCTTGAAAGTAGTTGGTCACTTTGCACATTGGAAAATAGTAGAACAGCAAGGCTTGTACTTCTCTGTCCAGCTTGTGCTCTTCTTCATCCACATCATCTTCATCTCCATGATTCTCACTATCTAGCCTGAGTAAGAACACAATCCATGTTGTGAGATTGAACCAAAAACATTTGTCCATGCAATCAAGATAATAAGTGATCTGCAAATAGTAATCCTGATTATTGCTGGCACATGCTGGATTCTTGACCTTAGTAATGTGAGCATGTTCAGTGATGTTGGTGCTCCACTGCATGACAGCACCCAAATCCCAAATTGAAGGCATGATGTATTACAAGAATTCTAGTTTGGGAATATAAAAATTGTTAGAATGGGCAGCTGTAGCAACAATGGAATCCTTGTGATAGTGGAACATCTGTAGCATGGTTTCCAATTGCTGCAATGTGTGTTTGTCAAAAGATGGTAGTTGAGCAAGGTATTAAAAGTCCATCAGTGCACAAAGAGCACTGAGGAACTGTGGAGGAACTGTGCCAGCAATGACACCAACAATGTAATGTTGCATAGAGTGGTGATCATGTCCTGTTACCTGTTTCAACTTGGACTTGCCTTCACTAAATCCACAGTGTCCAACTAATGTCCAAAGATGGGAGAAGTGGTAGTCAATCTTCTCATTACTGATGATGACAATGTGCCATTGCAAATCATGGTTGAAAAATAGCCTGTGGAAGTGATAAAGGACCCTTGGATTGAGAAATCTCACCAGATTGGATAGAGGCCAGTCAATCCAAAAAGGCTCATTAACACCATTAAAGCTGAAAGATTTTGTGAGCTTGAGGAACTGAATATCTCCATAACTGGTATATCATGACTTTCCTTCTTCAAATGTTGAAGTGAAGCTCCTCCTTTATTGGTATTATGGCTGTTGGCCTTGTGTCCTCTCATCCTGCTGCATGCCATGCACTTGCTAAATACACTTGTATGGAATGTTTCCCTTGTTGAGTATGCCTTCACTGACCTTCCTTAGCAGTTGCAGTTCAATCCATCAACACACTTTTCTACCATGATATTGCAAGCTCTATTATGAAGAAATTGCCAGTGCAATACCTTCAAGATGTGAAGCTTTGTGGCTCCCTGTTTGAAGAAAACTGCACCTTTGGTGCCATCTCTTCTATTTTCACCAATTTTTATATTGACCATGCCAAGCCACTTAAGGCTTTTTCTGTTTACAAGGCCCATTAACAATGGGTTCTTGGTGAGCTTCTTGATGGTCATGAGTTCTTTATCATTCTGCCTATTCAAGGGTCCACCAGCCCTATTCAAGGCCCCACTCAAGAGGATGTATTCAAATAGCTACATTGGCTGTTGGAGAAGTCTGCACAGAGCAATATAAAAGGACTCTGAGTTTGGATGAAGCTTGCAGATTAGTAGGAACTTGTCAATTAGTTGTGATGATTTCTGTGGACTCTCAGCAACTTCAGCATGCCAAGGTCTGAAGGTCTGCCTATATGTGTATTCCTAATGTAATGGCCTATTGTTATGAAAACAGCTGTAAATCACTAGTTGCCAGTATGTTACATGTGAATTTTCAGTTCTGCATCAGGTGTTACCAGAGCAGGAATTAATTCACAGGCCTTACTTTGTCAGTTACACACCCAAGTGAAGTTGACTTGGGGTCAATGCTGGACCAAAATTACCCATGATATATACATAGGTAGGACGCTGTGTACATGTATGTATGATATATTTAGAACAATTTGCACACTACCCACACTATAACCTGAAGGAGACCAACTCTCTGACATTGGGGGCTGGGTATCGGTTATTTGATCCAAAATGGTCCAAAGAGTGTCCAGACAAACCAATAAGAGGACTCCATATTCTGCTATCATGTTGCCATCATGATGAACCACTACACTACCACCATAAGCTGTCATCACACCAACATGGTTTGGATGTCTCCTAGACCCCCTCCAAATCACCCATTCCTCATCAGGCCATTGGCACTGTCCAATGGCACCTTTGAGGCCTCTAAGATGGCTGGCAAATCCATGTTCAACTACCAATCTGGACATCCCAGTACTAAGACATGCTTTGAGTATGGGACATGCACACACAGGCCAACATTGTGGGTGGTGATCAATGATCAATGGAGCTCAAGTCAGGCTCAAGTCGTGCATGCAAAGAGTACATAGTTTACAAAAATCCATGGTGTATTACATTTCAAGAATCAACACATAACAATGAATAGTGAACACAAGAGACAAGTAATTATTCAGTAGGAGAGATCAACAATGCTCTGTCAAGGGTAGATAAGAATTGCTTCCAGAGCAATTGTAGAAGGGCATATATACTGAAATCTCCATAGTCCCCATGACCCCAATTATGCAATATCCAATATGAGATAAAGTCTCTGTCCATGGAGATATCTGCGTTCCAAAGTGGCCAGTCACCATATGGGAATGAAGGGAAAGCAGCAACAAATGCCATCCAAAACAATTCACACATGATGAAGTAAAACTCTGGAGAGGTACTGCAGAGCTGGGGGTCTGACAGCAAGTCCTGTTCAATGTCATTTACCAGTCACTGCCAATCCTGAGAACTCAAGCACTCAAAGTCATGTGGTAGTGGGAAAAAAGAAGACATTCTCTATTAAGAATGAGCACACATAGAAAATTCACAAGGCAGAACTCACAGGTGCCAATGGTTCAGTTTGGGCTGGTTTATCTATGGGTGTGATATAAACAGAGGACAACAACTCTGCCCACTTTTCCTCAACTTGAAGACAAATTTGCACGGGCTAGGATGAAGTTGTCAGCCATGAAAATTTTGGCCAGTCACAGCAACTTTACAATGTATTCAGGAAGATCCTGAGCAAAGATATCCCCATGAAAGCAAATAGACCAATTTACACCCATTGAGTGTAAATCTGTCTTGTCAAGGACTTGTCTTGATGTTGATGATAGTGGTCATGGTATTGTAAAGAGTGTAAGTGCTAACATAGAGTTTGTTGAACAAGTGTCAGAGTTATATCAAATGAATAATAATACTTGCTATTACTTGTTATGAATATTTTGGATCACATAATAGCTATCGAGATAGGCCACACTGTTCCAAAATTGCCTACATGCCATCATTACTAGTATGTAATTTAGTTCTGCTTCAGAAGAGGGAAATTCCTTGATTCTGTTGGTGATACTGATATTGATAGTACGTGAGTCATAAATATCATTTAGAATTGTATACCAACTGATGACGATTACTCACAGGGTTTGGCCTCTACTGCATCACCTTGGGAAATCCAACCATCTTCCAAGAGATGGCCTTCAATGACTGTAACGTTGCCATTCCTTTTGTGTTCACTGTGGTAGGTACCTAGGGTTTCAGTGAGGGTTGGCACACACCTGACGATGGCAGGTGGTTTAGTATGGATACCAAACAGGCCAGTGGAAGTGGGGATTGGCAAACAAATGAGGATATTCAAGGCCAAGAGAGGAGAGGACAACATTACAGAGAGGATAAGCATGATCGGAAGGGCTGCATTTGATGCAGATCCCAAACTTGCAATTGAAACCAAGTATAGCACAGATAAGCCCTGAATGTAAGGTTTCTGTAAAATACAAGAGAAATAGAGAAAAATACTGACAAAAGGAACCCAGATAGAAAGCAGCCAAGATACATATCATGGGTAAGATGTGTCAATTTCACTTCTGGTGATGGCCAGCAAGATAGAAGCATGAGTTTCACAGAGAGGCTCTTATAGATCTCTTTGATCACTGCAGGACTAGTGCCAGGCCTCTATATGCCAACAATATGACCAAAGCCTCAAAACTTCCCACTCTTGACCCCAATGGTATGGTTCACACTCTAAACTCTTTCATTCGAATCAATTTCACAGTATTTATGATGCTTGTGAATGACCCAAATTCTGTTATTTGCAAAGTCTGCCCATCAAGTGCCAACAGTCCAAAGCCCATGTGCCACTGTCATGTTGCAGGCCATGCAAGCTCAAACAAGCATCTACAGAGTCTTCAGAAGCAATAGAAAGGGAGAATTCCACCAGTCAAGGTCAGACCTCCAAGTTGTATCCCATCCATAGTGTCATTTAGGTCAGGAGATGACTCAATGATGCAGCTTGACACCACCCCCCTCCCACTGCCAATGCCTGGTGTTTGTGACACAAATTCAGCTGATGCTGCAGTCCTACTAAGCCAGCTTTGGAAGGAGTTCCAGGCAGAGTGTACTATATACCTGGATGACTATTACAAGGACATGCAGAAGAGGATTGAGGAGGGCAAATTGCTTGTTTTCAGTGTCCTACCACCTCTTGAAGACGAGCTCAGCATTGAAGATGATAATGGAAGAACTTCTTTCTCATCCACTTCTCCCAATGAGATCTTCACAAATTTTGGCATTGATTTTGAAGGTACATTTGTGTGTTACCCAGCTCTACTATGTTTCTAATCAGCATATTGGACAGCCATTGCCAACAGGATCCCCCATTGCATGAGATCAAAGACAAGTATGAATGTTTTACCTGACAAACCACTATATTCCTGGAAGACAATGCCCACACATATACATGTGGTCTTACATTTTTCTGCTTTGCTGACACACACATAGGAGTTCTTGACTCATCTTCTCTTCAGTTCACCATGCCTCAGATTCTTGAATGCACAAAAAGTTGCAGTTCTGCAATGGGCAAAGAAACTTGGTACACCTGAGGTGCCCTCAGTGTATGCCATGAAGAAGACACAAGAACATTTCATGGAACTTCTTGGGAGCCCCACCAAGAAAGTAACAATGCTGTCAGGAAACGTGTTCTACCTAAATGATATTAGCAAGGCAATTGCCATGGTAAGTAGAAGCTGTGTATTTGAGTATCCATTTGCCCATGTTGATGATCACACAGGATTTTGTGAATCCTTTTATCCAATTTGTGATGCAAGAATATCCTGAGGACAGACAAGGCCGTATGTCACAGGTTCACCATGGAAGCAAGATGCTCAACGATCTTTCTGATAATCTTGCACCTCCTTGTGTCCATGTTGACCACTTCATCTATTTTGTCAATGAGCTTCTCCAACTGCTGACAGATAAGTATTTTATACCCAAGAAGTTCTTTCAAGCATGGTTACAAGAACAAGGAGTGGCAGAGCCAATCCTCCTCACACTTGAACACAAAGTTTCAAAGACAGCAGTTTGTTTCTGTCTCCAATCCTCCATGCCTCTTATTCATGATTACCATAGGAGGGATTTGCTGTTGACCTGAAAATGGTTATCATCCCTGTTTCAACATTCTTCAACACATTTGTTGAACTCCAGCATTGGAATGACTCATCCAATCTCAAATTTACAGGTTAGTCGTCATCCTTTGTGTACATGAAACTTTCTGAGCATTTTGGCCTCTGACAGCTTTGTTCATTACTTTTGCCAGTTGGATGCCAAATCCATTATAAGCAAAGTCTAGCAAACAGATGGTCTACACCATTCCCCTCATCACATTCATGGATGACATCTCAGGCAACATTTTGAAGCAATGGAACAAGCATCACATCATATACATGTCAAATGCTTTATTACCATGGGAGATGCTGGAACAGGAATTCACCATTCAGTTTGTGTCAGCTTTACCACACTCATCTCCAATGGAACTCATGCAAGGAGTTAGAAATTCCATCAAGTGAGTTCAATTTGGTCCATACATTCAGTTCCTCATAGCACTTGTTTACAAGGAAAGCAACTGAGGATGGCATCATAGCATTTGATGTCAAGCATCAGGAAGAGGTGATGCTTATACTGTACAAGTTGATTGTTGCAAGCAATAACCTGATGCAGGTGGAAGAGTATAGCCATGGTGGACTCAGGTGTAATTACTTCTGTCACACCTGCAAAGTGGATGGTACTACTGCCAAAAAGAAGACAGATAAGGGATATTGTGATATTTTCAAGGTTTGTGACCTTGTCCTATTTTGGACCAAACTGGCATCTTTGCCTAGTGTGGGGAGTTATATTACCCCCCAGGATACATGTGCTCATATCAAACAACAGATTGAGCTCTCCAAGCTCTTTGGTGGAATAGACAAGGTCAACAAATCTGTCAGCCAATCCAGCATTCATGACATCACCTCTGCTGCAATTGTCAATTCCATTCTTAAACTTGGCAAGATACTTCGAAAAAGAATGGCAGGAAAGCCCTCCATGTCTGAGGCTCAGGTTACAGCATGTTTGGAACACAAACTTGAGTCTCTCCTTGGCAGCCAGTCCATTATTGACTGGATTAACCCACTTCTCAGGATATAAGGACTGGGCATCCACAAGGATATGCCAACAAAGATCCTCCACACTATTCTGCTTGGCGTCATCAAGTATTTTTGGGAACAAATGGTATATATTCTTGACAAGGCCCAGCTACTCAAAAAATTCCAATCTCAACTGGATTCCATTGAGAAAAATGGCCTCAACTCTCCGACACTTGCTGCCAACTACAGTATATTGTGAGGTACAAAGAAGGCCTTGTTATGATACTTTTTCTTTTCCATACCTTCTTTCTCATCTGTATAATGTGCCAAGTATATCATGATCTTTTCCCTTATCATGAGGTGGAGAGCAATTACTTACTTACATTCAGTTCTCAGTTGTCTCCTACACTCTTCTCTCTCTAACACCTCGCTTTCCTAACAGGACTGTCTTCTCCCCTGACTACTTCTGTTACAGTAGTCACGTGTTCCCACTTTTCCACATAGTTCTACTAGGTTCTTCTTACATAACCTGTAGTACTTAAATACCTGCTCAGCCTGTACCTTTTCCCTATTCTTGTTCTATGCAATTACAGCATCAGTTTTGTGATCCACAACTCATTTGGTTGTGATCTAGTCCCTTGCTACCTGGTTCTCTTGACCCTGAGACTTCTTTGAGGATGCTGTGTCTTTTCGTGAGTACCTTCCTCAGAGTAAGTAAACCCTTGCCCTCAACGCAAGTCTGTCGACTCGCATAACAAAAGAACAAGAATCTCCTTCTATCCCTCCTATTCAGGAATAGGACCATTCCAGCCCACCCAAGATTTTCCCTCGACGCTCCAGAGGAGTTTATTGAGCCTTCAAGGATCCAGAAGAAACCAGAACACCTCAGGACACCCAGAATCCCCTAGACCTAGCAACCACCTCCCAGAGACAATCCCCTGTCGAACCTAGTCATTCCTCTGAGCTACCCACACCTCCATCCCCTGGAAAACAAATAACTGCAGGAAAACCCTTTCTCAACCCAGCACTCCAACTGTTGCCTAGGAAATGCTCTCCCCCAGCATTCTCAATACCCTCAACCAGTTCATCCAGTACTTTAACAAACCTCTCCTTGTTCTCAATTGTCCCTGCTACACCCTCTGCCCCTGCTCCATCAGCCCCACCTGCTTCCTCTGGTCCCACCATCCCTCCTGCCCTGTGAATCCATTGATCCTACCTTCCCTTCCTCCACCACCCCCAGCCCCAGTCAACCCTCCAGCTCCCCCTGTCAACCCAATGTCTACCACCACCAAAATAATTGAACTAAAAGCAGTGCTCCCCACTGACTTCTCAGGAGACCTGGAGGATGCCATCTAATGGATGAAAGTGATGAAAGCCTACTTCACCATCAACTCCTCCATCTACACTGATGACAATGAAAAAATCATGACCACCCTCAACAAAATGAGCAAAGGATGGGGATCTCAATTCGTGGAGATGTGGTATAACAAGATGACTGATACTGCCATTCCTGCCACAGAAAAGACCTTTGACAAGTTCACTGAGAATTTTGCATCCACCCTCTATCCTTATGACCTGGCTGAGACATCCAGAAACAAGCTATACAAGCTTAGACAACGAAAGGAGGAAAGGAAGACTGAGAATGGCAGGAAATTCATTGACAATGGCTTCCAGACTTACATCACAAAATTCCAGACCCTTGCTGCCAAAGCCCAAATGGGTGATACTAAAGAAACTATAGCATGCTTTGCTACAGGACTAGATCCCCAGATCTCCACCATGATCCTTTCCATGTCAATGCCCCCCACTAAAATCCTGGACTGGATTAACAAGGCTTGAGACTTCCACACCCAGGAAATGCATATCCTTGCCCTTCATGGAGGACATGATCCTGGTCATTCATCCTCCTCCTCCTCATGCTCTACCTGAGACCCTGATGCTATGGATGTGGATTTTGTATGTCTCAAAAAGCTCACCCCCCCAGAACATGCTCAATGCATTCAAGAAGGCCTTTGTTTCAAATGTTGCAAAAAGGGATGCAATGCAGACCACTGCAATACCTATAAGGGATCCTCCCAGAACCAATCTCAACCACCCAACCATCGCCCCCATCACCCCCACAGATGCTTACATCCAAACCTTGAAAACCCTGGAAAGAAGCAAAGAAGAAATTCTTCAGACCTTGAAGCTCTGCTATGAGGAACCAAGAGAGGACATAGCCATTGCCACTACCTTTGATACCATCTTCTTCCCATGACCTAGCCCATGTACTAGTAGCTTTGCCCAATGAACAAACCATTCATCTTCCCATCAAACTAGCTACTGGAACACAAATTGTCAAGACCACAGTGATCATCGACTGTGGAGCAACTGGAAATTTCATTGACATTGGCCTTTTAACTAGGGCAAATTTCCCCCTGAAATGTCTCCCCAAACCTATCCTTGCCTACAATGTAGATGGAACGACCAATGCTAAAGGGACAATCTGCTGGAAAGCACACACTAACATCCTATTCCCCCATTCCACAGAGACCATAGATCTGATGGTCCTAAGCCTGGGATGATGAAAAATTATACTGGGAATGCCTTGGCTGTGCAAATGGAATCCCAAAATCAATTGAATTGCCAACACAATCTCCATCCCCAGATCTCCACATCCCTCCTTGACAAACTACACCCCCCAACAATACCTTTTCCAATGGCTTGGTCTTGACACAGACCAAAAGATCTCCAGACAACTAAATAAATGAGAAGCCTGGCTAAAGGGAGAGACCATTGGAAAAACCATCATTTCCACCCAGATCACACAAACCACTGGGTGAGAAGAGCCCTCTATCCCCAAATGGTGTAGCAACTTTGCAGATGTGTTCTCTGAGAAAACACACAATCAACTCCCACCTCACCATCCCTATGATCACACCATTGAACTTTGCCTGGACTTCTTTCCCAAAATCGCGAAAGTGTACTCTTTGAACCTAGTGGAAATGGAAACTTGTAAGGAATTTGTTGAAGAACATCTCCAGACTGGAAGAATAGTACCCTCAAAGTTACCCCAAGTGTCTCCTTTCTTCTTCATACCAAAGAAGAATGGAACCCTTCACCCCTGTCAGGACTATCGCTACTTGAATTCCCATACAGTTCAAAATGCTTATCCACTCCCCCTCATCTCTGAACTCATTGACAACATGAAATGCTCCACCTTGTTCACCAAATTTGACATATGATGGGGATACAACAACATTTGCATCTGAAAAAAGGACCAGTGGAAGGCTGCATTCATCACTCCCTTGGGCCTGTTTGAACCAACTGTCATGTTCTTTGGATTCTGTAATGTCCCACCTACATTCCAAGCATTCATGAACCACATCTTTGCGGACATGATCTGGGAAAAATGGCTAAAGGTCTACATGGATGATCTGGGCATTCACACCAAGGACAACATCACCCTTCACCACGAATGAACAAGGCAAGTACTTCAGCAACTCAGGGAACATGGGCTATCAATCAAACTCTCCAAATGCACCTTTGATGCCCCTCGCATGGAATTCCTAGGAAGGATCATTGGACAAGGCAAGATTGAGATGGATGGAAAGAAACTCAAAGCCATAGAAAAATGGAAATCCCTCACTTTGGTCAAAGGAGTCTGATTATTCATGGAATTTGCCAATTTCTACAGGAAATTCATCCCGGATTTCTCCAACATTGTTGCCCCCCTAAACCAACTCACCCGGAAGGGAGAATCCTGGAACTGGATGCAGTCACAACAAACTGCCTTTGAGTGACTCAAAAAGATCTTCTCCTCTGCCCCTGTCCTACAAATTCCTAATGTCACTTGCCCCTTCACCATTATGATGGATGCCTCCTTGTTGGCTGTGGGTGTGGTGCTCATGCAATCTGACGAGAACTCTGACCTCCACCCTTGTGCCTACTACTCCACCACATTCACTTCCACTCAATGAAACTACAACATCTATAACCAGGAACTTCTAGCGGTCATCCTGGCTCTAGAAGAATGGCAACAATACCTGCAAGGAACTGTTCACCCCATTACCATTATCACCAACCATAAGCACCTCTCATACATCAAGGATCCACAGAAACTATCCAGACAACAAGCCAGATGGTCCCTATTCCTGCAGGACTTTGATTTACAATGGCAGGTTGCCCCAGGGATGAAGATGGGCCCAGTGGATGCACTCTCCTGATGAGACCACATTGACACCACTCAGGACAATATGGACATGTCTATCTGCCCAGAACCAGTAATCATCAGTGCCTTAGACCTCACCCTGGCCAGAAAAATTAGATCTTCCTCCCAGTTGGACCCCCTAGTCCTCTGAGCCCTTGAAAACCTCCAGCAAGAATCACCCTTGTTTCCTCACTCCTCCAAAAGTGATTGGCACATGACCGATGGACACCTTTACTTTAAGAACCAGATGTACATTCCCCCACATGAATGACAGGCCATCCTACAATCTATACATGAATCTCCCACCACTGGTCATGCAGGATGCTTTCACACTAAAGCATTACTAGAATGTGACTTTTGGTGGCCTGGCCTCTCTTCCTTCATCAATGCATTCATATCCAGCTGCACGACTTGTCAACAAAACAAAATCAACCACCATCCCACCTGTCCCCCACTAATGCCCATTCCCTTGTCCTGTAACCTCCCCTTCAAACAACTCTCTGTCAACCTCATCACCAATCTTCCCCCCTCCAACAGACATAACTCATTGATGGTTGTGGTCAACCACAGCCTTACAAAGGGGGTAATTCTCATACCTTGCTCCAAAACAATTGACACCGCCAGAGTCACCTGGCTTTTCATCTCACATGTTTTCAAATGGTTCAGACTCCATGACTTCCTGATCTCAGATCAAGGCCCACAGTTTGCATCAGCCTTTGCTAGAGAACTTGCTTGACTTCTCTGCTATGACATCGAACTATCCACTGCATACCATCTGCAGATGGACAGACAAACCAAACATGCCAACCAGGAAGTCGAGACATACCTTCACATCTTCTGCATCAATAACCCTCAGAAATGGTTGGACTTCCTCCCTACAGCTGAGTTTTATCACAATTTGGTCCCACACAGCTCAACCAAAGTTTCATCCTTCTCCCTTCTCTATGGATATGAACCTCCAGCATATCCCCCTTTAGGAAAAACTTTCATCCCTGCCCTAAAGACCTGACTATCCACTTTGAAAGAAGCACAAAAGGAGGCATTAGCAGCACATGAAACAGCTTGTTGGATCATGAAGAAATGAAACTTTCAAAACTTCACCCCATGGAAAGTTGGACATAAGGCATGGCTGGAGGCCTCCAATCTTTGTCTCAACTACCCCTCCAAGAAACTAGCACCCAAAAGACAGGGCCCATTTGAAATCTCTCAGGTATTGGGACCACTTTCTTACCAACTCAGACTTCCTTTGACTTGGAGAATCCATGACATTTTCCACACCTCCCTACTATCCCCATACAAAGAAACTGAAGCACATGGACCCAACTTCTTGAAACCTCCGCCTGATCTAATTCCCTCTGAGGAAGAATACAAAGTGGAACAGATTGTTTCACATCGGGGCTCCACAGGATGACAGAGGTTTCTGACTGTGTGGAAAGGATACCCATCGTCGGAGAATACCTGGGAACCCGAGTCTAACCTCTGACATGCATCAGACATTCTCATGACATACAAAAAGGCCCACCAACTGCAGAGTTTAAAGACAACAACATGCCTTTCATCCCTCAGCATGACAACTTTTCCACCCCCATCAGACCCATTGATATCCCCTGGTTCTTGGGGCTCACCATGTACCAACTCGCCTTCCTTTGTTGACATAACCTCCCCCTTGACCACACCAGAACTTATCCTTGCTTCTGTAAGGAAACCAGCTGCCCCATCCACTATTAGCATCATAGGATGAGGTGTCTCCTAGTGAGTACCCTCCTGTGTATGCAACTCAACAACATCCCATTTGTTTGGTTTGGAGTCACACTTGCTCTTTGTATTCTCTTTTTCCTTGGTAACTTTAGCCTTCTAGTGTTACGCGAGTCGATAGACTTGCGTTTGGATCAAGGGTTTACTTACTCCGAGGGAGGTACTCACAAAGAGACACTGCATCCTCAAAGAAGTCTCAAGGGGAAAGAGGTGGACTAGGTCACAACCAGACGAGTTGTGGATCGCAAGACTAACACTGTATTTGCGTAGAACAAGAATGGAGAGAAAGGAAATACAGGCTGAGTTGGTATATAAGTACTACGGATTACATAACCAGAACGTTGTAGAACTTGGGGGGAATAAAAGGGACACATGACTACTGTGAGAGAAGTAGTCAGAGGAGCAGACAGTCCTGTTAGAGAGATACGAGGTCAAAGAGGAAAAAGTAACGGAGAAGAATGAGAATCAAATGTGAGTAGGTAGTCATCCTCTCTCTCATGGTAAGGAATAAAAGGGGAATATGACCGGTGGGTCAGGCGGATGAGAAAGAAAGTATGGTAGGGGAAAAGAATCGTAACATTACCCCCTTTGTATATTCGAGCCCCAGGCTCGAGACTCCTGACTCTGTCACTCATTCTCCACCAAGGTGTTGAGGTCATCGTTGTCAGAATATGTTCCCCCATAAGTGCTTCGAGATTCCGGTTGGGCAAGTGGGTTGATTGGACAGTTATCAACCACATGTCCTGGGGTGTTGCATCTTCCACAGATCCGAAGATTACAGACGTTGTCAGAATGTCCCCATCAAAGGCAAAGATCGCATTGGACTTCCAGACAATGATGTGCCGCATGACCTGGGGCTGATTGGCGACAAGAGGGGCAGACGTAGGAGGGACATGAGAGTCCGAAGTGGCCGAGATTTGAACAAACGTAACATCGGGTGTGGGAAGAATCAGGTTGGGACGAAGAGACGAGAACCCGGGAGGCGGAAGATGTGATCCATTGTCCATCGGAGACTTGGATGCGAATCACATTGTTGTCTGTGGGTGATGAGGGAGTCGCAGGTCGAGAGGAAATCCGAAGGGCTAGTGGGATAGGAGGCGGGGAGTGGTCGGACGGGGGGGGGTTCCAGTTCGTTCCAGATAAAGGCGTTGTTCCACACAAGAGAGGGTGTCCCAGACCTGTAAGAAGGCGGGGTAGAAGGTAGCACTTGGGAGCTCCTCCAAGTATTCGTGGAAGGAGTGGGCGAGGAGGAGTTCAAGGACATGGTGTGGGAGGAAGGAGAGGGTAGTGCGAAGAGGTGCCCCCAATGACTCCAGAAGATTGCGAGGGCAGGCTCGGAACAATTGGAGTTGAGCGAGCGAGATCTGTTGGAAGAGAGCGACAAGGGTCTGGCATTCAATGTCAAATTCGTATGCTGGGATTCTCTCGATTTGGCCAAGGATGGTGGGGGAGGTGATGGCAATCGAAAAGAGTGTGAAGATCCAGGTGAGAGGGAGGCGTCGAACGTGGATGTGGTGAGTCTCTGGGGGCAGAGAGTGGGGGGGG
>JBBPMA010000532.1:0-21457 GCA_038090075.1 Xanthoconium purpureum | reverse complement strand
TTTTAAAATGATCATATCATCACTACTTGTCAACCAAATCACATGACCTAGGGGGCATTTTTGTAGCCAAGAGTGAGTACTATTTATAACTCCACCAAACCTAAGCAAGATTCCCATGGTGGTTGGCGGTGCACTTTGCACACCGCTGTTGAGGGTTAGCATGGAAAGGGTTTTTGAGGTCACTGTAAATAGAAGCCAATGGGTCAGAGGAAAGTGTGGATAAGATGTCATTATGGAGTTTCTCAGCATCATACATGGTTCTTGCTTGGAGGACCAAGCAGTAAGATATGTGGCTTTTAGGGATAATGTGAGTTGCTCCTAGGTAAAAATGGATTGGAAGTTGTGAGGGTTGATGCAAGTGTAGTCCCTATTCCCCTCTTTGGGATAGATGTCCCAGTGTCTAGTCAGGGCATTTGGTTTTGCACCAAGTCATCCAGGTCAGAACTGGACAATGAGGTTGAATTGGCAGAGGAATCCAGACCAGTGGGCTTGCTGGCAGGTCAGAATTTGGGTACCTGTAAAGTATTCCAGGTTCTTGTGATTGGTAACAATGTTGATTGGGGTTGCTAAGCCTTTGAGATAGTGTCACCATGCTTGGAAACTCTTGTGGATAGTGAGTAGTTCCTTGTTATGGGTATTATAGTTGAGTCCTGGAGCTGTCATGGTCTGAGAGAAAAATGCAACCAGCCAAAGTTCTTTATCCAGACAGTGGATGGAAAGAATGCTGGTGATGACATAGTCAAAGGCATCAGTCTCAATCAGGAGTGGAGCATCCAGAATCCAATTAGTAAGTATTGAAGCAGAGGTGAAGGTGTCTTTGAGATGCTGGAAGGTGGAGTAACAGTCATCAGAGAAGTTCCATGGGGCACCTTTGCAGATGAGGCAGGTTAAAGGAATGGCAGTGTTCAAGTAGTTGAAAATGAAGCAGTGGTAGAAGTTGGCAAATCCAAGGAAGGATTGAACATCCTTGACCTTCTGAGGCTTGGGCCAATCTTGGATGGCTTGCACTTTTTCCTCAGACATTGTGAGTCTGGAGGGAGAAAGGCTGTATCTGAGGTACTCAGTCAAATCAGTGTGGAATCCACACTTCTTGGGTTTTGCATAGAGGTTGTGTTGTGGAGGCATCAAAGAACTTCTTGGATGTGCTTCTAGTGGAAAGTCTCATCCTTGGAGTAAATAAGGATATCATCCAAGTAAATGATGGTGCAAACATCAAGAAGATTGGTGAAGATTGTGTTGACAAACTGCTGGAAAGCTGCAGGGGCATTGGTTAATCTGAATGGCATTACTAGCCATTCATAGGAGTTAGAACATGTACAGAAGGAAGTTTTTCATTTGTCACCTCCAGCTATGTGGACCAAATGGTACACATGTTGGAGGTCAATCTTGGTATAGATCTTTATGTGGCTTGGAGCATCTAGGAGGTCAGAGATGCAAGGAAGTGGGTAGTGATCTTTCTTCATGATCTTGTTAAGTCCTTGGAAGTTGATGAAAGGCAGAGAATATTGTCTTTCTTGTGGACAAAGAGGACTGGAGCAGTGTGAGTGGAAGAAGAGGGACAGATGAATCCATTGGCAAGATGCTCATCAAGGAATGTCTGGAGGGACTCAAGCTTGGAGGTGGAGAGGGAGTAGGTACAACCTAATGGTGGGGAGGTTTCTTTTTCCAGGTTGATCTTTAAGTCATGCTTGTGATGTGGAGCAAGCTGTGAAGCTTTGCTTTTATTGAAGATATTGGTAAAGTCATGATGATCTGGAGGAATTTTGGAAAGATCAATTAAATCACTGGTGGAAGTGGAAGTGGAATGAAGATCAGTCTCCTTAGGTTGGAGCTGCAAGCTGAACTGAATAGAGCCTTCAAGGTGACATGCTAATGCAAATGCAGGAGCACTAATGATCACAATGTGGTCTGGCTTGTGGTCTGAGAAACATGGTATATCAGATGGTATAGAGTCAGCCAGAGGGGGTGAATCCATAGGCTGTGGAGGAGAGCTTGGAATTGTTGGCATGGTCTGTTCAGGTAAATGGAATGAGATACTGCTCAAGACCCAGTCAATCAATGAATTGTGTAGGGCAAGCCAATTGTGTCCTAGAACAAGGGAACAGGATCCATTCAATGGAGTGACATAAAATGTTATCACTGGTTGGGAAGCAGATTGAGAGATTGAGAGATTGTGGAATTGGATGTTCTGTCAAAGAGTTAGAGTTGGAGTGGAGGTACTGGGTAAGGTTGAAGGGAGTTTTTATTAATGAATATGGTGTCTATGAAACAGTCAGAGGAGCTGGAATCTACAAGTGCAAAGAAAGATGGAGTGTCATATCCTATGATAGTGATGGAAGGCATAAGTGAATTTAGATCTGAGAGAGCAGACATGTTAAGCCAGATTACCTTGAGTGCACAGATGGTGTCAATGCAATCTCCAATCTGTGCAGAGCTAGGGAGGTTGCCAGCTAATTTTTTGTCTCTGAAGAGACTTCTGGTTCAGCTTCTGGAGTTGCTGTGGTGGTAGTGTGGCCCTTGGATGCCTGGGAAGTGGACTTGTGGGCAATCTTTTGCCATGTGTCCTGCGTAGCTGCAGAACATGCATACCTTATTGTCAAAGCAGCACTTTCACTCATCAGCAGTAAGCTTGCCATCTTTGCCTAATTTTGAAGAGAGGTTGGGCTTCTGGGTGGAGGTGTTGGTGGATTTTCCCTTGGACTTGTTAGAGTTTTTAGAGAAGCCAGAATTGTGTCTGGAAGAGGACAATGTGAAGGTGGAGGGTTTGTTAGATGATTTAGAGGAGAATGATGTGGATGGATTGGTGGAAGGTTTCGCCTGTCAGTTGACCCCTGATTTGCACTCCCAATAGTGCACATCAATGACCTGGGCAAGGTTACAGAGGTTGGAGAGAGTCAGAGGCTTCCTGACATAGGAGATCTCATCCTTGATGTAATCTGGGAGACCATGGTAAAAATAATGCTGGAGGGCACCATTTCTATATCCTTGGACCTGCAAAGCAATCCCATTGAATTCAACAACATACTTGTTGATACATTGGTTGTCCTTCATGGACAGGTGGTTGAGTTGGTGTTTTGCATCTCCAATGGGGTCATGTGGACTGAAATTGGTTTTGTTACATCAAGTGTTGCTTTCTAGAGTTTCATGGGGGAAAGCGGTCAATAGGTCTTATTGATGTAGCCTAGTAGGCAAGGGCTTATTGGAGTGGCCTTCCTGGACAAGAGTATTGCCTTGAAGCAATACTTGACAGACTTTTGAGAAGGTCATTGACTGGGCAAAGTACATGGACTAGGTGTGAACACAAGTAGTTTCTCAACTGTGAGGCAGATGGAAGTCTCAAAGAACTAGTTAAGGAGCCTTGAAATGAACTAGATTACAACGCAAATGCATAGAACTAGCTGAGGAGTCTCAGTATACATGAAGGGGTTTATATACCTTTAAGGGAAGCACACAGACCAAGACAGAATGGTAGCATAAGTGGAAAGTGGAGTTCCATAGGGGTTCTGTGTCTAGAGGGAGAAGTGAAGAGCCACAAGAAGAGCAGAAAGGGGAACATATGGGAGACTGGAAAAGATCCATTCCAGAAGGGATACAGAGCTCCATGTTGCAAAGGAACTGCAGAATTAGAAGAGCAGAAGAATACAGAACATACAGAGTACTGAGACAGCAACAGAAAGAGACTGAGATGTATCCAGAAGGCAGAATGCCAATGGGACAGTGAGATCTATGTACAGCAAATAGAAGCCTAACTGTGTGGGAAATCTAGAAGGAGAAACTGGATCAGGATGGGGGCATCCAGGCATCAAGTGACACACCATACAGGACAAGGTAGTTCTCGAGTGGAATGGAGAGGTCATTGAAGGGAGCTAGGAAAAAAGAGGGGATCTCATCTAGGAGCACAAAATCTGTAACATTACCCTCCTTGTAAGATTGGTTCACCAAATCAAAATCCATGCTCATCAATGGAGGGGTCATTGAATTTCCCCTCAGAGTCCAAACTAACTCTGGAAAGTCCAGTGGAGTTCCTGGTGGAGGAGTCAGGGGTGAGGTGAGGGTTGGAAGGGCAATGTTCTTGGGTGTGGCTGGGGGCAGCTGTATTACAGTAGAGGCAAATGTATTGAGGGCACTTAGTGCAGAAGTGACCTTTGCCCTTGCAATGGAAACATCTGTATTTGCATCAAAGACAGTTGCTAAGGGGGGAGTTGGAGGAGAGGGGGTCTGGGACCAGAAGAGGGGTCATGGAATTGGTGGAAGATCTACCTGCCACAAGGAAGCAAGCAATCCTGGCAGCAAGAGTTGGAAGATTCTGGGGGATAGGAGTGACAACTGGGCTGTGTTGGGTAGGGATGTAGTGGAAGGGGGAGAGTAGATGGAAGGTGATGTTGACAAGATTATTTTCATCACTGTGGGTAGAGTGAAGTCCTGGACTATCTCGAGCTGGAGGCTCAGGGGTAGCTGGAGTGGAGTTGACAAAGCCAGTAAAGCGAGTGTTATGTGAGTCGACAGACTTGCGTTGAGGTCAAGGGTTTACTTACTCTGAGGGAGGTACTCATGAAAAGACACAATGTTCTCAAAGGAGTCTTTGATTAGAAGAACAAGGGAACTAAGAGCAAGGTCACAACCAGACAAGTTGTGAATTGCAAGACTGACACTGTAATTGTGCAGAACAAGAATGGAGAGAAGATACAGGCTGAACAGGTATTTAAGTACTACTGGTTATGTAAGAGGAACATTGTAGAACTGTGTGGAAGGATGGGAACATGTGACTACTGTAAGAGAAGTAGTCAGAGGAGGAGACAGTCCTGTTAGGGAGGCAAGGTACTAGAGAGAGAGAGAAGTATGGGAGAAGCCTGAGAGTTAAACATAAGTAAGTAATCATTCTCCTCCTCATGATAAGGAAAGAAGCCAGAATACACTCAATGCATCATATGGATGAGAAAGAAGGTATGAAAAAGAAAGAGTATCATAACAGTGAGTAAGGTTGGCTCTAGAGAGGGTGCATAGGACATTCTGGAAGTGGAAGTATGTGGAGCCTGGTGGGAGGCCCCCAAGAACACCAGGGAAGCCAAGAGATGTGAGGAGTTTGAAGCAGTGGAAATGAAGTTCAAGAATGAGTTGCCTGATGTTGGCATTATATCGTTCATATGGAGGGGGCTGTTTCACATAGATGTTGCAGAAGGTGATGTAGACCCTGTACATGGTGATGGCCTCTTTGAGGGCAGGGGAATTTCATACAAATGCACAGTCCTCAATTTGTGAGGAGAGATATGGGGTTTTGAGGAAGGTGGCATAAGGGAGGTTGCATTGGAAAGGGGGAAGTGTGAGGATGTGGTTGGCTGAGATGTTGGACATTGAGTGAATGGAGGAGCAGATGAGGGAAACAAGATTTTATAGCTGGGCTTCTGAAGGCCATACCCAGTTGGTCTACTAAAAGAGGAGAGGTGGAGTTCTATTTGAGTGCTAAGGCCTTTGACTATTGGAATCTGAATTTGGAGGTGCAGAGTACCATCTACTCCATTTGGATGTCACTTCAATTGGTAGTGGTGGTGGCCATGCCCTAGGCATCAGTGGAGGTGTCATATTCCCAATTGGGGGCTCTGATGCAAGTTGGGGGAATAAGCCGAACTTGAAGTGTCTACTGAAAATGTCAATCATCCACATATAAGGTGTGGTTGGGAGGCAAAAGTGAGAAAGGAAATAAAAACTGGCCATAGTGAAGATGAAGATCATCTCTTGGATAGAGAGTATAACCTGCATGATCAAGTCTAGAGGGAGTCTGGAGTTTTGAAGATGTCATTGCATCTTATTTTACCAGCTTTGAGAATGTATTTGGCATGGGCAAGATTGGAAGGGGGTTCCCAGGTGTCTTCCAACAGGGGATATCCTTTCCAATGGACATGGAATTGGCAATGAGCTGATGTTCTGTGGTGGGCAACAATGGATTCTATGATATACTCTTCGCCCTGAATTTCAGAGGGAGGGGGGCAGTTGAAGTTAGGACTGTGTTTGGGGGTTTCCTGATAGGTGGAGAGAAGGGAGGCATGGAAGATGGGGTGTATTTTCCAGGTCGGCAGAAGATGGAGATGATAGAAGAGTGGAGATAGAACTTGTTCTATTTCAAAGGGGCCTTTTTGGCAAGGGGCAAGCTTCTTAAATTGGTAGTGGAGTTTCAGGTTGTGGTTGTCTAACCACACCTTATTTCCAACCTTCCAAGGTTTGAAACAGAAGTTGATGTGGTCTTTTATGAGATTGGCTGCTTTGGTGTGGGCTTCTATGGCTTCTGATTGGGCTTGGTCAAGAAGTTTCAGCCATTTTTCTAGTTCAGAAAGGAAGATCTGTCTGATCTTTGGATAGGCTCAGGGTTTGTAGCCCATCATGAGGGAGAATGGGATTTGGTTGGTGATGGAATGGGTGGCAGAGTTGTGAGAGAATTCTGCCATGGGAAGAAGTTCTGCCCATTTATTGGGTTGATCCAAGAAGAAGAGTCAAAGATAGGTTTTGAGTTCCTGGTTTACCCTTTTGGATTCCCTATTGGTCTGAGGGTGGTAAGCCATAGAGAGTGCCATATTGTAATTCAGAAGTTGGGCAAGTTCCCAGGCAAATGCTAAGGCAAATTGTGGTCCTTGATTGGAGATGACTTTGTTATGCAGACCAAAATGGGGAAAGATATGCTGGAAAAAGATGGCAGCGATGTCCATGGCAGAGGTGGTTTTGTTGCAAGGGCAGAAAATTACCCCCTTAGTAAAGCCATGGTCAACCATGACCAAAATAGAGTTGAAGCCCCTGGATGGGGGAATGGGATCCATGGAAATTTGTTGGTAGGGCCAGGTGGCTGTGGACAGGATGGGTATGAGAGTGGGCATGCTGGAGTGAGTGTTGACTTTGCAGGCCTGGCAAGTGGCACAGCTGGCAATGAATCTATGGACAAAGGTGGTAAGGCTGGGCCACCAATAGTTCTTTTGGAGGAGATTGATGGTGCAAAAGTAGCCACCATAACCTCTGGCAGGGAACTCATGGATAGAAGAGACTAGCTAATGGTGGGTGGGCTCAGGAACATAGAGGCACAATTTAAAGTAGAGTGCACCATTGTCAAAGTACCAGTCACCAGGGGCTGAACATAGAAGAGGGACTGTGTCTGACTTCATGGTGTGGAGCACATCAATGACAAATTGGTTGGAGGGTGTGGATTCAGTGATCTTTTCAGCAAGTGTGGTGTCAAGGAGATTAATCTGTAATCTGGGGAGTAGGACTTGCTTGGTGTTGTCTGAAAGGGTGTCAATGTCATGAAGATGGGAGAGCATGTCAGCTGAGCCCATTTGGGAGCTGGGGATGTGGATCCAAGAAAGGTTGTAGTCTTGGAGAAACATTTTCCAGCATGCTTGGTGGCATGATAGGGTGCAGGAGTCCTTGAAATAAGTCAAGTTTTTGTTATTTGTGAGGATTATGATGTGGTGGCAAGTGCCAGTGAAGTAGTGTCACCATTCTGAGAGAGTGTTTATTACAGCAAGTAACTCATGGTCATAGATGTTGTAATTGCACTCAGCAGGGGCAAAGATCTTAGAGAAGTAAGCACATGGATGCATGTCACTGTTGGAGTCCTTTTGCATTAGGACAGCTCTGGATGCAGTGAGTGAGGCATCAGTCATGACAAAGAATGGTTTGTTGGTGTCAGGAAAGGCTAGGACTGGCCTTCATAGGAAGGTGTTTTTGATTTTGGAGAAGGCCTCAGCATGGTCAGGGGTCCAGGTCCAGACTGCCTTTTTGTGTGTAAGGCTGAGGAGCAGTTTGGCGAGATTGGAGAATCCAGGGATGAATTTTCTATAAAAATTGCAGAATCTGATGAAAGATCAGACTGCTTTGACACTAGTGGATGGGGCCCATTGCTTGATGGTGTTGAGCTTGGTGGGATCCATGTGAATGCTGCCAGGAGTGATGACCAATCCAAGATAGTCTATCTCCTTGGGATCAAAGATACATTTGGCCAGTTTAAGGGCCAGGCATTGTTTGCGAAGGTGTTGGAGTACTCATTTAGTACATTTCTGGTGGAGAGAGAGGTCATCCTCCAAGTATATAAGCATATCATCCATGTAGATGATGAGCCATCCTTTGTTGATGAAATCAGCAAATGTATGGTTCATGTAGGCCCGAAAAGTGGCCAGGGAGTTACACAGCCTAAAGAACATGATGGTAGGTTTGTAGAGGCCAAATGGAGTGGAAAAGGCAGCCTTCCAGGTGTCCTCCAGTTGAATGTGGATGTTGTTATACCCCCAATGGACATTGAATTTGGTGAAAAGCTTACTATTTTTTAGCTTGTCAACTAAGTCCAAAATGAGCAGAAGAAGGTAGGCATTTTTGACTGTATGAAGGTTGAGGTAGCAGTAGTCCTGGCAAGGTCAAAGAGTACCATCCTTCTTAGGAATGAAGCAGAATGGGGCTGCCTGGGGAGATTGCAAAGGGTATATTTGTCTGTTCATGAGGTGTTCTTTTAGGAAGGCTTTACAGACTTCCTGTTTAGTGGGATTTAAAGGATAGGATTTGGCACATCTGGGGGTGAAGGAGTCTTTGAGTTGGATGGCATGGTTGAAGTCTTGTTTGGAGGGAAGATCATCAGTATCCTTGACTTGGAAGATATTGGCGAATTCCTTGTATACAGAGAGGAGTTTGCATTCAGCCTGTCTGGCTTGTTGGGCCAGGTCAGTAGAGATGATCATTTTACAAACTCCGATGGTTACTGGAATGTGTTTCATTCTTCAAAGGATGAGTTCTTTGAATTTCTTGTTGGAATCAATAGAAAGATATCAGATGAGATACCATTGATAAATGGCATCTGGTGAATTGTGGCATGGAAGGGCATGGAGTTTGGGAATGTCAACTTTGCCAGTGGCCCAATCAATGATGGGGTTGGTTTCTTGGAGCCAAGGTAGGCCCAGGATGAGGTTCTTGTTTCCTAGATGGACAATGTAGAACCAACATTTCTCTTCTTTTTCTCCTAGGCAAAGGGTGAGCTGAACCCTGAAGTGTATAACTCCTTTCATGTTGGAAGTTCCATCAGCATTACAGGCTGAGATGAGCATCTTGAGTCATTCTTTGGGCCAATGGTTTTTGGCAATTAGGTCATGATCTATGAAACACAAGGTAGCTCCAGAGTTGATGAGAGCCAAAAGGTTGACAATTTGTCCAGGTGAACTGGAGTAAAGTGACACAGGAATTTTCATAGAGCGAGACTTACTACCAGTTACAAAAATTGGTCTAATATAGTGGGAAGGTAATGACATCGAAGCATTCCTTCCTTTTAAAAATCTGGATGAATATCCATCTCTGGGATTTCAGTGGTTTGCATATAGTTGATGTCTTCTCCCTCTTTATTGACATCATTATCATAGAGGACCTGATGGGAGTGGAGAATATTCACATTGGAGAGTTTATTGTTGGCTTTTAGCCAGTTGATGTAGTTCTGAACCTCATCCTTAGGAGGAGGGGGGATTTCCACCATTCTGATATTTTGAGTAGATGGTGGTCTACTGCCGGAGGGGCCTGAATTGGGAGTTCCTCTGCATATATGGTTCCTAGTGTTGCAACCTTTCTTGTGGCATATGAAGCAAAGGTTGTTTCTGATGTGTTTGGCACATTGGGCTGGGGTGAGGTAGATTTGAGCTATGTCCATAGCATTGGGGTCATGGTTTGTGCCCAAGTTGCATGAAGTTTTTAGTGGGATACTTCTGCTCCTAAGTTGCTTTATACATTTCATAACAACAAAGAACTGTCCTGCCTTTTTGAGCCATAGTTTGTAGGTAGTAGGCTCATCAGTAAGCATGGTCATCTTGTAGGTGAGGCTTGGAGAGACAGCTCAACTAAGCATATTCATGAGGACATTTCCATTGGTGGGGTGGTCAAGGCCAGCCCTGGATGCTTTGAGTTTGAAGTCTGCTTTAAACTCATGGAAGTCTCTGTGGTAGATCAGGTCTTCCTGTCGCATGGTGGCAAGTCTGTTCTGGCTTTTGGCTTGAAGGTCCATTGTAAGGAACACTTCACTGAAATGAGCAAAAAGTTTGGTGAAAGTCTTCTCCTCAGCTGGTATGGATTCATCATCCAGCTTCATGAGCCATCCTTCAGAAAAAGATGCTCCTCATCCCTTGCCCATTCTGTTGAGCAGGGTCAGGGTCTTAGCCTGATCATTATACTTCATGCTATTCATAGCAAAGTATCCTTTCATGGCAAGGATCCATCTGTTGGCATCCTCTTGTTTGCCAGAAAATTATTCTGGAAGACCCACTCTAAGTTCTCCTTGGGAAGCCATATTGTCTTTATTGTCAGGAAGATCAATGTTGGGGTTCAGATCTGGATTAGGTTCTGGGTCAGGCACAGGTGGGTTGTCTCAGAGATATTCTGTGAGAGCAATGCAGTATCATTCTGCTCATTCTAGGATGTCTTGTTTGGTTTCAGGGACAGTGTTCTGGGGCTCTTCAACACTGGTGTGAGTGTTCGACTTCTGAGGAGGATCTGTCATGAT
This sequence comes from Xanthoconium purpureum, assembly GCA_038090075.1. Lineage (NCBI taxonomy): Eukaryota > Fungi > Basidiomycota > Agaricomycetes > Boletales > Boletaceae > Xanthoconium > Xanthoconium purpureum. Next base: position 10,947 of record JBBPMA010000532.1, on the reverse strand, counting down.
GGGAGTGGTGGAGAGGGAAGGTGGGGTGGTAGGATGGAAGAGAGAAGAACAAGAGATGGGTGAGGGTCTGCTGGTGGGTGTCAAGAGATGTAGGGATTGTCCATATGGTGAACCAAAAATCCAAGCTTGTTGTCTAGGTTGGAACACAGTTGGCAGAGGGAAATCCTCAGGAGAAGCCTTTGAGGCTTCTGAGGAAGAGTCAGTTTCTGATTCCAGGTCTCACCAACTGAGTAAGTCAGTGAGGTTGATTCTGTGCATGGTGGGAGTGGTCACACTCCAAGTGTGAAAGCTGGAGCAGAAAGAAAGCTAGTTCTTTTGTTACATTGAGCATTGCTTTCTAGAGTTCCATGGGGAAAAGCGGTCAATAGGTCTTATTGATGTAGCCTAGCAGGCAAGAGCTTATTGGAGTGGCCTTTCTGGACAAGAGTATTGCCTTGAAGCAATACTTGACAGACCTTTGAGAAGGTCATTGACTGGGCAAAGCACATGAACTAGGTGTGAACACAAGTAGTTCCTCAACTGTAAGGCAAACAGAAGTCTCAAGGAACTGGTTAAGGAGCCTCAGAATGAACTAGATTACAACATGAATGCATAGAACTAGCTGAGGAGTCTCAGTGTACATGGAGGGGTTTATATACCTTTTGTTACAATACTTTTTCTATCTCATACTTTCTTTCTCTTCTGTTTGATATGTTGACTACATTCTCACTTAACTCCTTACCATGAGGAAATGGATGACTACCTACTTACATTTGACTCCCAGTCCTCTTCCATCTTTCTCTCTCTCTAATCTCACAACTCCTCTAACAGGACTGTCCTCTCCTCTGATTACTTCTCTTACAGTAGTCACATGTCCCCAAACTTCCATATGATTCTATGGCATTCTCCTTATATAATCCATAGTACTTAAATACCCATTCAGCCTGTATTCTCTCTTCATTCTTGTTCTATGCAATCACAGTGTCAGTCTTGTGATCCACAACTTGTCTGGTTATGACCTAATCCCTTGTTTTCTTGTCCTTTCAACCTAAGACTTTTTTGAGGACGTTGTGTCTCTTTATGAGTACCTCTCTCAGAGTAAGTAAACCCTTGACCTCAATGCAAGTCTATTGACTCGCATAACACCTTTAAGGAAAGTGCACAGATCAAGACAGAATGGTAGCATAAGTGAAAAGCAGAGTCCCGTAGGGGTTCTGTATCTAGAAGGAGAAGTGGAGAGCCATGAGAAGAGCAGAAAGGGGAACATATGGGAGACTGGAAGAGATCTATTCCAGAAGGAATATAGAGCTCTGTGTTATAAAGGAACTGCAGAATCAGAAGAGCAGAAGAATATGGAATGTACAGAGTACCAAGACAGAAACAGAAAGAGACAGATGTATCCAGAAGGCAGAATGCCAATGGGACAGTGAGATCTATGCACTGCAGATAGAAGCCTAACTGTGTGGGAAATCTAGAGGGAGAAACCAAATCAGGACAGGGGCATCCAGGCATTGAGTGGCATAGTGTATGGGACAAGGTAGTTCTTGAGTGGAATGAAGAGGTCATCAAAGGGAGCTAGGGAAAAAGAGGGGATCTCATCTAGGGGCACAAAATCTATAACAGATTTGGAGTTCAAGAATGAACTCCTTGAAAATGTTTATCCAAGCAGGATGGAGTGCAGAATCTTTCATTTGAAGAAGGTCCAGTTTGAACCATTCCAGAGCCATGCCCTTAAGGTACAACTGTGTGAAGGTAACTTTGGCATGGTTGGTCCAGAAAGCCTTGGGGCAATTTTGGAAGTTGAGTTTACACTGGACCAAGAAAACTTGGAGTTTGTGGGGGTCTGTGTTGTCAAACTGATCTGATTTTCAGACCTTGGTGCATGGAGTGGATTTGGAAGGGATGCAATGAGAGGAGTGAGCAAGGCTGCTAATCATGCTTGCAAGCTGTGCAAGTGTGTCATGAGGAATCTGCTTATTGTCATCCTCATAGTTGTCATCATAGGGGTCAGCAAAGAATGGATTGTTGTTGGGATTATCACCATAAGGCAGGTCACCCCTGGGTGGATCTGGTTTTTCCAGAAAACAATTGTTTAGAGGGGTTTGAAAGGAAGGTTGTCTCAATGGAGAATGTTCCATAGGATGTGTGGTTTCTGAGATGTCTTTGTTATCATTTGGAAGTTCAATGATATGTGCACCTGGAGTGGGAGTGTGGGGGTGCTTGGGAAGCAGATTCCAGAGTACAATGAGGAGAGAAACTCCAGAACTGGTTGATGAGTTCTGGACCTTGATGATTGCTTCCAAAAGTGCTAAGTAGATTGTATCTAGGGGATTGGGCATGGTTGGTGGCTGCCAAACAGGCCTGAGATCTGGTGGTGTGGGTGGCCATAGTATAGATGGTGAAAAGACTTTGACAAGTGGGAGTTTGAATATACTGTCAAGACTGGGTCAACTCTGGAACTATCTCTGGAACTTCTGGAGACTAGCTGTCAGACAGGACTTGGCTTCAGTAACTCAAAGAGGAGCACTGCACCCTTGCCTAAGTCTGGTCCTGAATTTCAGAACTCAAAGGTAACTTGGAGGTAAAGACTTTAATGTTGTGCAGCAATAAAGTTGAGTAGAGGTCAGAGGGAAGTCAAAGACTTGAGTGGAGGATCAGAGGAGAGTGGGATCTTAGTTGATATTCAAACTGAGAGAATACATGGCTTGGGAGGTATAGTACTTATACTACAGAGGTGGACAGGATTTGTCATGGAGGAATAGAGCTGAGTAATTATACAAATGCAAGGCTGTGCACTGGCTGTCTGGAGATTGGATCTATGGCACAGATTCATAGCATTGGTGGCTAGAATGCTACAAAACTAGTATGGATGGGAATAAGTAAAATGTAGAGAAATGAAAGAAATCTCTGATATAAATCCAGAGGTCAGGAGATGTGCCTTGAACAAGAATGCACTGAAGTTAGTGTTTGATATATCCAGAAGTAACTTGGAAGACTGAAATGGACTTGGTCAATTGTGTGGGATATGACAATTTGGGAGAGTGAGCAGGATAGATTTCTTCATAAGTGGGAGGACAATTGTGGAGGAGTTCAGAGGGGACATTGGAGTTGTCAGGGCAGTAGATGTGGATAGCAGGCATGATGAGTTATGAGAGGTGAGTAGAATGATGTTTGGTTTGTGAGGAGTTGGTTCAGGATAGAGAAGGGAAAGTGGAGAGGTTGGCCTTCTTATAGTCTAAGAAAATATTCTTGGCATGGGAAAGTTCTTGTTCAGGAACCCAAAGTCTTCTTCTGCAAAGTATCCTTTTCATCAGATTAAAAAGGAATGGTGTCCTGTGGGACCTCTGTGGTGTAAGATCTGTTGGACTCTGAATTCTTCTATGCCAACAATAAGGTCAGGTGGGGGTCTCAGGAAGTTCAGGCCATGTACATTGTTTTTACAATAGGGTGGTAAAAGAGAAGCATAAAATATGTGATGGATGTTCCAAACTTTTGGAGTGTGGAGTTTGTAAATGAGGGGGGATAGAATGTTTGTGATGACAAAGGGGCCTTTTCTTTTAGAAGTGAATTTTGGATTGGAGATCTGATGTTTTAGATTGTGGGCTTCTAACCACACCTTATCTCTCTTCTTGAAGGGAGTGAATTCTTGTTGTCCTTGAGCTGCCATGACTTGTTGGGCAAGTTCATGAGCTACTAAAGCTTTGTCTCAGGCAGCTTGGAGGAGTTTTACTCTGTGTTTGACAGTGGGGAGAGGGAATTCATGGTGAGCAGTGGGAAGAGCATGGGGTTCAAAGCCCATCATGAGAAAGAACAGAGATTTGCTGGTGACAGCGTGTGGGCAGTGATTATGTGTGAATTTGGCATGGGAGATGGAATCAGACTATGAGGTGGGGTTATCTCCACTGTGACAGTAGATCTGAAGATATGTTTTGACTTCTTGGTTTACATGTTCAGTTTCTCCATTGGTTTGAGAATGATATGTGGTGGAGAGGGCAAGGGAATAACCTAGGATCTTTCCAGGTTCTTTGGCAAAGGTGGAAGTGAATTGGAGTCCATGGTCACTGATGATTTTGTCATAGAGGCTGAAGTGGAGATAGACTTTGTGGAAGAAAAGAGAGGCAATGCCTTCAGTAGTGATGGTTTTGTTGGTGGGGCATAGAATTACCCCCTTAGTAAATCCATGGTCTACCACAACCAGAAGAGAATCAAACCCATTGGAGAGAGAGAGATTAGTTATGAGGTCATAGAAGAGTTGTGGGAATGGATGAAAGATGTGGGATCTGATTGGAGAGAGTAGTGAAACAGTTGGATGGGTGTTGGATTTATTTTGCTGGCAGACAGCATATCCTTCTACATATTTTCATATGTATTGGGCAAGGCTGGGCCACCAGTAGTCAGCAAATACAAGTTGTTGTGTTTTCAAGTATTCAAAATGTTCAGCTGTTTTGTGGTCATGATGGTGGGATACAATATCATGGCAGAGGTCATTATTTGAGGGAATGTAGATATGATTCTGGTATGTGAGAATACCAGTGTTATATTGCCAGTCTGCAAGATGAGAGTGGTATATGGGTGGAATGGAGCCATCAATGGCTTGGAGAGCAGTGAGGAAGGGGTTGTCTTTTGAGCAGGATTTTATATGATTGTTAAGGGTGGTGTCAATAATGTTTACAAAGAGGGAAGGAAAAAGGAGGGTTACTCCTTCATTGTCTAGTTCAGATCTGGGAAGGTGGTCAATTCTATGAGAGAGGGTGTTGGGGCTTGCAAGTTTGGATCCAGGAATATGGATTATTCTCAAGTCATAGTCTGTAAGATCAATACATTAGCAAATTAACCTTTTCAGGTTACAGAACTAATAGACTGCAGCACTCTATAAAAGTCTACACAGCCTGTACAAACATTATGGCTGTGTCTCTCAGACACACAGTGTAACAAAAATGTATGGAGAAGTGTAGTATAAGTGTACAAAAAAGGGTACTAAAAGTATATGAAAAGTATAGTAAAAATGTATAAAAAATATACTAAAAGTGTACTAAAAGTGTAGCTGCCCTATCCTAATCCTTGGGGACTTGGCAAAAATTTGTGAGTGTGGGATTATATGACATTCAAGCAGGGCCACATCATGAGCCACATCACACACTACATCACTGCTATGGCTTCCTTCATCTGCAAAAAAAAATATAAGTTTGTTACAAGTCAGATTGCCCACTTACCACAGTGCTTGTTAAGTCCTAGACATGTCATCCCTTGATGTACCCTTATTGTCAGCCACTATGCCCACTAAAAAATAAGGTAAGTCAGTCACTCATCTTGGATGTTGTTGCTCACCACTAGTGTTCTGAGGTCTAGTTTTTGGACCACAAAAAAACTAGCAACTGGACTGGACTAACAGCAGTTGCATTCAAATTTGAATCTGCATAGTCTGGTTGCCTGATTTTGAGAAAAAAGCATTGGACTAGTCTGGAACTAGTCAGAACTGGTTGCAACTGGTTTCAGATAGGATTGGTTTGCCTGCACATGCATGGAAATATATGGCCCTACTTTTCTAAATATTTCTAGATTTTTGTGAATTTTTTACATCCATACCTAAGTAGATATCAAAATAAAATGACATCCAACCCAGAAATGACTATATCTCTGCAATCCATGGGCTGAATTATCGGAATGTACCACCGGTATATCCAACAAGCGCAGACAAGTACAAGGAATGAAGTACTTGGTAGGAGACTCACCAAGTATAGGTGTGTGGATAGTTGACAGAAAAGGTTTGAGTAGCTTGGGTAGAGCTAGGAGTAGCTGAGGAGCTGGTGGTGGTAGAAGAACAAGAGTGTTTATTATTGAGACCTGTGATGAGGCTGGTCTTATATACATACAGGTTTGTTTGTATCTGTATGTGGTCTCTACTACATATAGTAATAGGTAAAGAATGTTGTAGAATGACATGGAATATGTGATGAGTAAGTTATCATGTCATAGTGAATAAGCAACCAATAGCAAAATGGGAGCTTATCTATGATGTCATTGGTATTGTAAACTGAATAGTGTAATTGGCCGATATCATGTGATAGGCCTAGAATCTCGGTAGTAGTAAATGCAAAGATTAACTAAATATACCATGATTTCAACATGAATTGCATGATTCATGGATTGTCAGGAAGCTCAGAGTCTGTAGTACATCTGCCCCTGCCACAGATCAATGTTCAAAAAAACTGGTCAGAACCAGTTGCAACCACATGAAGGACTGTTCCAGACTGGTCCTTTTCAGTCTCAGTTTGGTCCAAATTGATTCCAGACTCAAACAGGACTGGTTGTGGTCTAGTTGTGCCATTCTGGATCCAAAAAACCAGATTGGACTGGATCTTAGAACACTATTCACCATACCATGCAGGCACATCATGCCACCATTATCAGCCACTTATGACAGGAAGGAAGGTTTGACCAATCATCAGGTAGGCATGGGATTTATAGCCCATTATAAGTGAAAACAGAGTTTGATTGGTAACTGAGTGGATGGTAGAGTTTGTGAGAATTCTGCCATATGTAGGAGTTGGATTTGTTGGGTTGGTCCTGAGAGAAGAGTTGGAGAAACATTTCAAGTTCCTGGTTGACTTGCTCAGATTCACCATCAGTTTGCAGGTGATAGGCAGTAGAGAGCATGGCATCATAGTTTAGGAGGCAGGCCAGTTTCCTGGCAAAGGCTAAGGTAAACTATGGGCCATGGTCAGAGATGACTTTGTTATGGAGACTGAATCTGGGGAAAAAAGATGGATGTGATGTCCACCAGAGGCAGTTTTGTTGCAAGGGTAGAAAATGACACCCTTAGTAGGGCCATGGTCAACCACAACCAAAATAGAGTCAAAACCCCCAGATATGGGCAGGTGGCAGTGAAAGGAATGGAGAAGAAACTAGGGGTACTGGGGTGGGTATTGACCTTGCAGGCTTGGCAGGGAGTACAGCCAGCAAGGAATTTATGAATAAAGGTGGTCAGGCTGGGCCACCAATAGTCTTTTTGGAGGAGGTTAACAGTGCAAAAGTATCTGCCATGGCCTCCTGTGGGCAAGTCATGGATGAAAGAGATGAGTTGGTGTTGGGCAGGTTTGGGATATAAAGGTAACCCTTGTAGTAATGAGCACTGTCATCAAAATACCAATTGCTGGGGGCAGATCTGGGGAGAGGAACTGTGTCAGATTCCATTGCACAAAGTGCATCAATAACAAATTGGTTGAAAGGGGTAGATTCTGTGATTTTGCTGGTGAGGGCCATGTCTAGGAGATTGATTTGTAAACTGGGGAGAAGAACCTGCTCAGTGTTGTCTGTTGATGTCATGTAGGTGAGAGAGTGCATCAGCTGGGCCTGTGTGGGCACCTGGTACATGGATCCAGGAAAGGTTGTAATCTTGAAGGAACATCTGCCATCTAGCCTGTTGGTGAGAGAGGGTGCAAGATTCCTTGAAGTAGGTTAGATTTTTATGATCCATGAGGGTTGTAACATGGTGATTGGTTCTGGTGAGGTAGTGATACCATTCCTTTAGGGCATTGATGACAGTGAGTAACTCATGATCATAGATGTTGTAGTTGCATTTGACTAGGGCAAAGATTTTTGAAAAGTAGGCACAAGGGTGCATGTTGCTGTTGGCATTTTTTTGCATGAGGACTGCATTGGAGGTGGTAAAAAAGGTGTCAGTCATAATAAAGAAGGGTTTTTCAACATTAGAAAAGGCAAGAACTGGTTTCCATAGGAATGCATTCTTCATCTTGAAGAATGCTTCAGTATAATTGGGAGTCCAACATCAAGTAGTGTTTTTGTGGGTTAAGCTAAGGAGCAGTTTGGCAAGGTTAGAGAATCCAGGAATGAATTTCCAATAAAAGTTGCAGAAGCTGATAAATAATTGGACTTCTTTCACAAAGGTGGAAGGATTCCATTTCTTGATGGCATCTAGTTTGGTAGAGTCCATCTGAATACTACCTGGAGTGATGATGAGGCCAAGATAGTCAGTCAACTTCTTTGGAGTTGAAGGTACATTTGGTTAGCTTGAGTGCTAGATGTTGTTCTCTGAGGCATTGTAGAATGTGTTTGGTTCTCTCTTAATGGAGAGAGAGGTCATTCTCTGAGTGTACAAGCATGTCATCCATGAATATGATCAGCCATTTTTTGTTGATGAAGTTGGTGAAGGTGTGATTCATATAGGCTTGGAAGGTGGCCAGGAAGTTGTATAAGCCAGAGAATATTATCATTGGCTCAAAAAGGTTGAATGGTGTGGAAAAAGCCACTTTCCAGGTGTTCTTGGGTTGGATGTGGATATTGTTATATCCCCATTGGATGTTGAATTTAGTGAAAAGCTTACTGTGCTTTAGCTTATCTACAAGGTTGGAGATGAGTGGGAGGGGGTAGACATTCTTGACTGTATAGGAGTTAAGGTATTGATAGTCCTGGCAAGGTCTGAGGATTCTGTCCTTCTTGGATACATAGAAGAAGGGAGCAGCTTGGAAAGATTGAGATGGGCAGATATGGCTGTTCTCAAGGTGTTCTTTCAGAAAGGCCTTGCAGACCTTCTATTTGACTGGGTTGAGTGGATAGGATTTGGCTCATTGAGAAGTAAAGGAGTTTTTGAGTTGAATGGCATGGTCAAAACTCCTTTTGGAAGGTAGACCATTGGTGTCTTAAGAACATCCATAAATTCCTTGTAAATAGAGGGAAGTTTGTGTTCAGCTTGTCTGGTGTGTTGGGCCAGGTTGGTGGAGATGGTTATTTTATGGATGCTAGTAGTAACAGGGACATGTTTTAAATGTTGGATAATGAATTCCTTGAGTTTGATATTGGGATTGATATGAAGATAGTGAATGAGATATTGCTGATAGATAGTGTTAGGAGAATCATGTCAGGGGATTGTCCAAGATTCTGGGATATCAACTTTCCTGGAAGCCCAATCAATGATTGGGTTGGTCTGTTGGAGCCATGGTAGGCCTAGGATGAGGTTTTCATTTCCAAGATAGACAATGTAAAACCAGTGTTTTTCTTCTTTTTCACCAAGGCAAAGAGTAAGTTGTACTTGGAATCAGATTACTCCTTTGGCATTGAAGGTTCCATCTGTGTTGTGGGCCATGATGGATTGTTTTAAGTGTTCTTTTGGCCAGTGGCTTTTGGTGACCAGATCATGGTCGATGATTTTTCCAAGGGAACCAAAGTAAAGTAAAGTGGGGATTTTCATAGACTTCAACTTACTACTGGTTGCAAAAATTGGTCTAAGGTTGTGGGAAGGCAATGACATTGAGGCATTCCTTCTTTTTAAAAATCCTGGGGGGTCTCTTCTGTGAAAGGTTCCTTTGTATGAACATAGTTGATGTGTTTGCCTTCCTTGTCAACATTGTTGTCATAGATGATGCGAAGGGATTGTACAATCTCATTGTTGGAGAGCTGTCAAGACCGGGTCAACTCCTGAACTATCTCCGGGACTTCTGGAGACTAGTTGTCAGATGGGACTTGGCTTCAGCGACTCGGAGAGGAGCACTGCGCCCTTGCCTAAGTCTGGTCCCAAATTTCGGAACTTGGAGGTAACTCGGAGGTAATGACTTAAATGTTGCGCAGCAACAAAGTTGAGTAGGGGTCAGAGGGGAGTGGTATCTTAGTTGATATTCGAACTGAGGGAATACATGGCTCGGGGGGTATAGTACTTATACTACAAAGGTGGACAGGATTTGTCATGGAGGAACGGAGCTGAGTAATTATTCAAATGTAAGGCTGTGCACCGGCTGTCCGGAGATCGGACCTGTGGCGTAGGTTCATAGGATTGGTGGCTAGAATGCTACAAAACTAGTATGGATGGGGATAAGTGAAATGTAGCATGATGAAAGAAGTCCCTGATATGAATCCGGAGGTCAGGAGATGTACCTTGATCAAGAATGCATCGGAGTTGGTGTTTGATAAATCCGGAAGTGACTTGGAAGACTGGAATGGACTTGGTCGATTGCGTGGGATATGACAGTATCCCCCCTTTAGGCCTGAACCCTTGAAGGCCAAAGCGAGGAACACAATGCGGAGTCGGAATTCGGAGTCCGAAAACATAACGGGGGTATAAAGTCCGGGGTGTCCTGTCTGTGCTTCCTTCTCATCAACCATCACCATGTCTGACTTCTCCTATCTCCAAGATATCCGCACCTGGCCCAAAGAGCGCCTTGTTGATAACGATGATGACCCCAACGTGCTGTTTGAAGCAAAGAACATGGAGAAAAGATGGCGCCGAGCGGCGCGCAAAGAGGCAGAAGAGCGGAGGAAGGCAGAGGAAGCGGAGGAGCGGAAGAAGGCAGCAGAAGAGGCAGCCAAGTGTAAGGCTGCGGAAAAGGCAGCCCAAAAAAGGGTAAGCGCTTCGTTGTCCGCCAAACTGTGCTGACTTTCAATAGGCCAAGCGAGTCTGGGTGGAGCAGAGTGCCGGACCAAGCAAGGGCAAGGGGAAGGCGGTTACACTCAAGGTGCTGGAGCCGGGGTGCCAGAGATGTGAGGATAAAGGGTGGGAGTGTGAGGTCTCGATGGAGGGGAAGTCGACATCTTGTGAGGCATGTAAGGCCGTGAAGGGCAAGTGTGAGCGGCCGGGGATGGAAAAGGCGCCAAGGCGGAAGCGGAAGGCGGAGGATGATCAGGAGCGGCCGAACAAGAAGAAGGCTCGGTTGGAGGATACGGAGGCTGGAGGATCGAGGGTTTCGGAGGAGGAAGGTCCAGATTGGACCAAGTTGATAGGAGGGATCATGGACACCATCAAGGCATTGGAGGGGACGGTGAGGGCGCAGAACCAGCGTCTTCACTGCCAGAACTTTCTTCTGGACCAACTGGTCCAGTTGAAGGCGGAGGAGTTGTATGGGGAGGAATTGTCGGAGGGCTTGGAAGGAATTCTGGATGTGGAAGAGGAAGAGGTGGCAGAGTTAGAGGAGGAAAAGGCAGAGGAGACGAGGGAAGGGTTGAAGGCGGAGTTGAGGA
>JBBPMA010000531.1:3244-15371 GCA_038090075.1 Xanthoconium purpureum | reverse complement strand
GAAAGTCATTTAGGATCTCTTTCTTGATTACAAAGGAAAGATTTTCTGGAAGAGTAAAGGTTAGGTGAAAGAGCAAGCTTGTATCTACCATGGAGCAGGTTGAAAATTTTCCCAGGTAGTAGGGGAAGAATCCTGGCAAAGCTACATTTATAAAGTAGGTCAAGGATCTGAATATAAGCAGCTGTGAATCATCAACAAGAAATATCATCAATCTTATCACAACAAAGAAGGAGGCCCCAAAGTGAAGTATATGTGCATATAAGTCACATTGTGCAATGCATAACCAGGAAGGTGATGAAGGTGGAAAGGCATTCATGGTAATGGTGTAGGGGATGAAGAATACCACTTCTGCATAGAGAAGATGATGTTGGAAGATGAAGAGATTCAAGATGTGAGTGGATTGAGACATGTTTTATGGAAATTCTTGTAGATTATATTCTTTTTTTATCTAAGCTTTCTATAGGACCAGACTCAGTTATTCTATAAGAGAAAGGCTGGACTTCCAAAGGCTATATCCAATTGTTCTACTGATAGAAAGAAAGAAAAAAGAGCTGAGTTCTATTCAAATGCTAAGGCCTCCAACAGTAGGAAAGGTGGAGATGAGCAATAATGTCAGTTATTGTGACACTTGCCTCAGGTAAAGGAAAGTGTGAATGCAAAGCCTTTGTAGATTCAAGGATTTGAAGTGGAGTTTGTTAAGGGTTTGTCCAAGATAAGATTTAGTATCTGCTCAATAGTGAGACAATAACTAAGCAAAGTCACAAGGTTCAGAGGGAAGACTAGAAGGGAGTAGATTGCATAGATCTAGCTTGAAAGGAATACAAGGTAGACTATGGATTTATATATGACAGAGTTAGTTAAATGACTAAGCAATTAGTAATTGAATGGAAGGTTATAACAACTGAGAGAACAGTAAGTAATAAAGGTCCATAGAAATCATACAATATATGATGTGAGATAGTTAGTCATTGAGTATGAGTAAGCAGGCTGAGGAAAGATCAATGACTGTAAAATTACATATAAAAGAAGATATTATGTTCACGTGTGAAAAGAAGCAAAGGAAAAAGGGTACATGGAATTAAGGATTATAACATTACCCTCTTAATAGATTTGAAACCACGTTGAAAAAGTAAAAGTCCTTGCAGTCATAACTTAGGGATCCAATAACATTAGAGTATTCAACATCATCCACATTATTTTCAAAGTTATTAGAGTAGTAGTGTTTGGAAGATGGAATAGGAGAATAACAGCATGTGGGCCTAGTCCTTTGAGGATGAGAGGCTGGGGTTACACAACAGAAATATGGAATTTGTTTATGGGAATGAAAAGAGGGTCCAGAATGAGGACTGGAGGAACAAGATGAGGAGGAAGACAAGGAAGGGGGTAAACAATGATGACAAGGACATTGGGTCTGAATATGATGGGGCCACCAGACAAGACAGATAGGGTATTAGTAATGGATGCAGTTCATTCAAAAGTAGCTGAGGCAATGATAGTGGAAACATGGCTTCACATAGCAAGAGTGATCCAGCAAGAGGGCAACTTCTTCATGTTTATAGGTCATCTCTGCTAGGCTTAGGTATTCCATATGTTTAAGTATGAGTTTCTTTTCATTAGTGATAATTATGGCTGGGGATAAAGGAGAGTTTCATTCAACTAGCTTTTTAAGATCATGGTTAATAGTTGGTGAAGGATGATAACAAGTTGTGCTCTGAGATCATTGCGGACTTCTCTAAACATGGTTCTTTCTCTTTTAGGAAAAGAACATGCAAGAGGTTTCCAAGAGATGATGTATAAAAAGGTAAGATAAAGGACAAGGAAGGGAGACATAACATGGAGATGGGCAAACACTATTACAATTCAGTTCTTACAATCTATCTTTTTTCTATTATCCATTGCTTGTCACCCTTATTTCTTTGCTTCCTCACATGAGCAGATTGATAAATATCTTCTTGCATTAGGGCCTTACTTCTGTTCCTTTTTTTTGCTGCCTTGATATGCCTACCTTCTCTCATGGACTGCTCACTCCTCAGACTAGCCCTCTTGTGCTTGTTTTATTTTCCCTCTTAGTCATCCTGTTCCACCTAGTTCTATGTGTTTCCCTGGTACATAACTTGGTAGTACTTATAGCTTCATAGCCTGTACTCTCCTTTCTCTACTCTTGTTCTATGCAATGATAGTATTATTCTTGTGTCCACAACTTGTTGTGTCCCTTATCCTTGTCACTCTAAGTCTTAACCTTTGGTTTGCCCTTAAGAATGTTGTGTCTTTTCATGAGTATCTCTCTCTCAATAAACAATCCTAGACCCTGGATGCAAGTTCAATGACTCACATAACAGACACCATAGTAGTGAGTTTGGAATCTAAGATAAGGGAAATAAGATAATTGATGTCCACAATATCTGGAAAGTTTTGTGTAAGGTGATAACAATAAAGGGGAATATTGATGGAGTGGATGGAGTTTGGAGAAGAAGGGGTGTGTTCAATGAGAGCATTATAAGTTTGGTTCCAAGATTTGTCAAATTCATTGTTTCACTCAGAGTGGATGACAACATACCTGAGAGGAAGGGGAAGGAGAAGTGGGTCTAGCAATAGAAGATTTGGAAAAGAGGGTGGGGCAGATTTGTTCATAGGTAGGAGGACAGTTGTCACAAATCTTGGTAGGAAAGTCAGAGTCATCAGAGCAGTAGATGTGGATGGTGGACATGGTGGGCTATAAGAGGTGTGTGGAATAACATTTGGTTTGTAAGGAAGAAATTTGAGATCAGGAGGAAAACATGAAGGGGTTGGCTTATTAATAATTGAAAAGGGCATTCTTAACATGGGAAAGTTCCCATTCTAGGATCCAAAAGTCTTTCTTCATAAAGTATCCTTTCTATTGAATCAAAAAGGAGCAGCATCTTGTGGAACCTCTGTGGCACAAGATCTGTTGAACTTCAAATTCTTTTTTGCCAGCAATAAGCTCAGGCAGGGGTCTCAGGAAGTTCAGGCTATGTACATCATTTTTGTGATAGGGCAATAAGAGAGAAGCATGGAACATGTGATGAATGTTTCATATTTTTGGAATGTGGAGTTTGTATATGAGGGGAGATACAATGTCTATGATGGTGAAGGAGCATTCTGGTTTAAAAGCAAATTTTGGAATGGAGATCCACTGTTTTAGGTTGCAGGCTTCTAACCATACCTTATCTTTCTTCTTGAAGGGAGTGAATTCCTGTCATTCTTAAGCTACCATGACTTTTCAGGTGAGTTCATGGGCTACTAAAGTTTCATCTTGGGCAGCTTGAAGAAGTTTTAATCTGTATTCAATGGTGGAAAGAAAGGAGTTAGAAAGAGCAGTGGGAAGAACATGGGATTTGAAGCCCATCATAAGAAAGAATGGAGATTTGCCAATGACAAAGGGGTGATAGTAGGTAGTTGTGTGTGAATTCAGCATGGGAGATAGAATCAGACCATGAGGTAGGGTTATCTTCACAGTAGATTTGGAGATGGATTTCAACTCCTTGATTTACATGCTCAGTTTCTCTGTCATTTTGAGGGTGGTGGAAAGGGTGAGGGTGTAGCCAAGGATTCTTCCAAGTTCTTTGGTGGAGGTGGAAGCAAATTGTGGTCCATGATCACTGATGAGTTTGTTGTAGAGGCCAAAGTGAAGATAAACTCTGTGAAAGAAAAGAGAGGCAATGCCTTTGGTGGTAATAGTTTTGTTGGTGGTGCATAGAATTACTCCCTTAGTAAGCCCATGGTCTACCATAACCAGGAAAGAATCAAACCCATTGGATCGCAGGAGATCAGTGATCAAGTCACAGGAAAGTTGTTGGAAGGATTGTGATGCAAAGAACTTGATAGAAGAAAGAGGAGGAACAGTAGGATGGGTGTTTGGCTTGTTTTGTTGGCAGGTGGCACATCCTTCAACATATTTTTGTACATATTGGACAAGGTCCAGCCACCAGTAGTCTGCAGCTACAAGATGTCATGTTTTAAAATATTCCAGATAGCCTGCAGTTTCATAGTCATGGTGTTGGGATACAATATTATGGCAAAAGTCATTGTATGGGGAAATGTAGATTCAGTTTTGGTATGGGAGAATATTAGTGTCACATTGCCAGTCTGCAAGACAAGAGTGGAATGGAAAAAAAATGAAGTCATTAATGACTTGGAGAGCAGTAAAAAGAAAGGGGTCATCTTTCCAGTAGGATTTTATGTGGTCATTGAGGGCAATGTCAATAACATTTACAAAGAGAGAGGGGGGAAGGAGGATTACTCCTTTATTGTCTAGTCCTAATCTGGGAAGGTACTTGATTTGCATAAGAGGGTGTTTGGGCCTGCAAGTTTGCATCCTGAAATGTGAATCATTTTCAAGTCATAGTTGATTAGATCAATAAGCCATTGGGCTTGTCAATGATTTAGATATTGGAATTGTTGAAAGTGAGTGAGGTTCATGTGATCAGTGAAGGCTTGGACAGGAAATGGAGAACTGTGCAGGTAATGACACCATGCCTAGAGTCCTTGTAGAACAGCAAGGAGTTCTTTGTTGTAAATATTATAGTTTTGTTCTGTAGAAGAGAGTGATTGTGAAAGGTAGAAGCAGGGATGCTAGTTCCCATTGGTATCAGTTTGTAAAAGGATTCCACTGGTGGTGTAAAGAGAGGCATTAGTGGCAATGGCAAAGAGTTTAGTGGGACCATGGAATTGAAGTACAGGTTTTGATAGAAAGAGGGATTTGGGATTTGAACTATTTAAAAGCTCTTTGTTGGTGGTTTTCCCAAGTCCAATGTAAGTCTTTTTTGGAAGGTTGATGAGTGGATGAGTGACAGCAGAGTAGTTGTGAATGAATTTTTGGTGGAGGTTAAGTTCCTTCATACATGCAAGAACTTGTTTAGTTTATTTAATGTGAAGGTTGCCATTGTTGGAGGCAATAAGAAGATCACTCATGAATCATTGGAAGGTGGCAGGGGAGTTGGATTGGCTGAAAAACATGATCATGGGTTCAAAGAGTCCTTTGTAAGTAATGAAGGCATCTTTCCATTGGTGTCCATTTTTGATATGGACATTGTTGTATTCCCAGCAGACATCAAACTTGGTGAAGACATGAGTTCCTTTGAGCCTATCAATGAGATTCCTGATGAGGAAAAGAGAATAGGTGTCTCAGATAGTATGTTCATTAAAGTAACAGTAGTCTTGGCACAGATGTAGTTTTCTATCTTTCTTTTTTATGAAAAAGAATGGAGCTGCTTGGAAAGAGTTGAAGGGGCAGATCTTTTCAGATTTCAGGTGTTTATTTAGGAATTCTTTAGTTACTTTTTGTTCTTTAGCAGAGAGAAGATATAGTTTCCCAATCTTGGAAATGAAGAATTCCTTG
This sequence comes from Xanthoconium purpureum, assembly GCA_038090075.1. Taxonomy (NCBI): domain Eukaryota; kingdom Fungi; phylum Basidiomycota; class Agaricomycetes; order Boletales; family Boletaceae; genus Xanthoconium; species Xanthoconium purpureum. The sequence goes on along the minus strand of JBBPMA010000531.1, from coordinate 10,012 downwards.
GGATTTATTTTATGGTCATAGGAATAGATAGAGGAAGTTGACCAGGTTCAGGTTCTTTGAAAACTTTGGCATATTGGAAGAATTTGAAAGGAAGAACCAGTTCAGGTTTAGCCAGTTTAGCTTGAATAGCTAATTCAGTAGCATGGGTAAGTTGGGCTATGACTGCATTGGAGACTGTTATAAACAGTATTCCTAACACTACACACTCTTCTGAAGAAGATGATACAGCAGACTATGTTTCTACCTCCACATGTCCTCTTGAGAAAAGTCCTAATCATAACTGGTCCACTTTCCCTAGGAATCCTGCTGGCTCCCCCTCTCTGGCACACATTCTTCTCCTTCTCTGAAAGTATGGACCTTTGACCTTCCATATGATGGAATGTCCCCTCCTGTACTCCCCATGGAATATACACCTTTCCATACTTGGCCATATTAGTATGGGATCTTCTTAGATCTTACTATTCCATTTGTTACAATTCAATTTCTCTGTGTATTCTCCTTCCTTGTGTCTATGGTACAACAACCTTATTTCTCTTTTGTCCCTACTTACAAGGAGGTCAACCTTTATCTTCTTATTCTTTTTTCTTTCTCCTTCTTTCTCACTCCACTGGTGTGACTTACTATGTGACTTACTATCCATGAACTACACCCCTCCTCTATCTACTTCTTCTATAGTAGATATGTTTCCCCCAACCTCCTCTAAAGGTGTTACATAATCTCATAGTACTTAAATATCTGCATAGCATGTATCATTCCTTATTCTCATTCTATGCAATCACAGTGTTACAACTTGCATCCATGACTATTTGTTGTGACCTTGCTTCCCTTAAACTTCTTTCTTAGAAGTAACCTTGAGACTTCCCTGAGGACATAGTGTCTCTTTGTGAGTACCTCCCTCAAAGTATGTATCCTAGATCCAGAAATGCAAGTTCAATGACTTGCATAACACCATTGGCATTCTGCCTTTTGGATACATTTCAGCCCTTTTTCAGTTCCATCTCAGCCCTCTGTATATTTTGTGTTCTTTCTACTCTTCTGATCCCACAGTTCCTTTGTGACTCAGAGCTCCACTTTTCCCTTCTGGAATAGCACTCCATTGATCTTCCATATGTTTCCCTTTCTGCTCTTCTTGCAGCTCTCTGCCTCTTCTTTATAAATAGATGTGACTCATGGCTTCACATTCATTGGTTACAGACTCTGTTCCTTTCTGGTCTCTCCACTCAGACCTCCATCTCTCCACTTATATTAGGTCTTTGTCTTGGTCTGTGTGCATTTTCCATAGATATATAAATCCCATGTACTCTGGATATTTACAAGCTAGTCTCATTCCAAGGCCTTCATTGTTCTTGAGATTCACACATTCCCATTGGGTCTGGAATTGGAGAATGCAGTCATACCAAATGTCAATGGAGTTGGGAACAGTGTTCATGGAGTATATTCTCTTTATTAGAGGAGTGAGGATGGCATTGAAGAAGTATCTGATAAGAATAGGGGAGTTGTTCTTGGAGGTAAGACCAGCAACAGCTGCTTTATGTTGAAAGGTTGATACATAGGGGTTAAGAGACTGTTTGTAAGATTCATCTCTTTGTTGGGTCATTTTCATAGTAGTTAGCCATGTAACAGCATCACCTATGATATCTTGTCATTCAAAGGCTTTTTTAAAGGTATTTGTAGTATCCTGAAGTTCCATAACGTAAAACAATTTGCTCCACCTCATATTCTTCTTTGGCATTAATCAGGTCAGGTGGAGGTTTTGAAAAGTTCAGACCATGTGTAACAGTTTCCTTGTAAGGGAACAAAAGTGAAGTATGGAAAACATCATGGATTTTTCAGGTAGGAGATATGTGAAAACCATAGGTAAGAGAGGATAGGACCTGAGAAATTTCAAATAGTTCATAATGCTTTGGAGCCAATTTCCTAGAAGCGTAGTTGAGGCAGAGATGAGTGGCTTCCAGCCAAACCTTGTCTCTGACTTTCCAATAGGTAAGGTTTTGTGTGTTTCATTCCTTTATAATCTAATAGGCTGTTTGATGGACTGCCAGGACTTCCTTCTGTACTTCTTCTAGGGCTATGAGATAGTTCTCCAGGGTTGGAATGAAGGTTTTTCCCAGACATGGATAAGCACAAGGCTTGTATTCAAAAAAGAGGATGAATGGTGAGACTTTGGTGGAACTATGGGGAACAGAGTTATGATGAAATTCTGCAGTGGAAAGGAAATCTATCCATTTCCAAGGGTTGTTATTGCAAAAGATCCAAAGATATGTTTCAATCTTTTGATTGGTTCTCTCAGTTTGTCCAGCCATTTGAGAATAATATGTTGTGAATGGTTTGATATCATAGTTGAGAACATAAGCTAATTCCCTGGCAAAGGCAGATGCAAATTGTGGTCCTCAGTTGGATATCAAGAAGTCATGGAGGCTGAATTGTTTGAACACATAATTAAGCAAAAGTCATACTACTCCAGCAACATTAATAGTTTTTTAGCATGATATGAAAATTACCCCTTTTGTAAGGCCATGGTCAACTATGACCATTAATGAGTTATGTCCACCAGAGGGGGGAAGATCCATGATAAGATTGACTGAGAGCTGTTTGAAGAAAAGAGTTAAGGATAATGGAATGGATGACAATAAAGAATAAGTGGAGTAATGGTTTACTTTATTTTATTGGCAAGTAGCATATCCAGGGATGAATGCATTGATGAAGGTGGACAGTCCTGGCCACCAGAAGTCATGTTCCAGCAATGCCCTGGTACAAAAAAATCCTGCATGGCCTGTGGTTGGAGATTTATGCAATAAATAAACTATTGCCTGCCATTTCTTTGAAGGGATATACATTCATCCCTTGAAAATAAAGACACTTGTTGTCCATATGCCAGTCCAACAGGAGGAAGCATGGAAAGAGGGGGGAGTTCTCTTGGAGGTTTTCAATAGCTTAAAGTATAAGGAAATCAGATTGGAAAGGGAATTGAATATGGTATGCCAGAGCAAAATCCAGGCCATTGATGATGACTGGTTTTGGACATATGGATGTTTCAGCATTGTCCTGGGTGGTGTCTACATAGTCTCATCTGGATAGCATGTTTGCAGGATACATTTTAGTTCCTGTCAGAGCAACTTGAAGTCCTGTAAGAACAAAGACCATCTTGCTTGTTAATAAAATAGTTTGCATGGATCTTTGATGTAAGAGAGGTTTTTGTGGTTGGTGATAATGGTGACAGGATGAGAAGTTCCTTGAAGGTATTGGGACCATTCCTCTAGTGCAGGAATGACCACTTAGAGTTCACAATTGTAGATGTCATAGTTTCACTGAGCAGAGGTAAATGTATAGGGGTAGTATGCACAGGGATGAAAATCTAAGCTCTGCCTGCATGAATACTGTCAAGCTGCTAGATGGGAAGTGTCTGTCATAATGGAGAATAGATGAGTGACATTAGAGATTTAATGAACAGGAGCAGATGAGAAGATCTTTTTGAGTTGTTTGAAGGCTTTTTGTTGTAGAGGTGTCCAATGCCTGGATTCTTCTTTCCTAATGAGTAGATTGAGAGGACCAAGAATATTTGAGAAATTAGGAATGAATTTTTGATAGAAATTGGTAAAGCCTGTAAAGAATTGCACTTCTTTGACAAAGGTGGAGGGTTTCCATTTCTCTATAGCCTCAAGCTTCTTTTCATCCATCTCCATCTTTTCTTGTCCAATAATCATGCCTAGGAAGTCCATTCAAGAGGCATCAAAGGTACACTTAGTAAGTTTGATGGATAGACCATGTTCTCTTAGGTATCATTCTTGGTATGGATGCCTAGATCATCCATGTAGATTTTGAGCCACTTTTCTCTTAGCAGTCTGCAAAGATGTGGTTCATGAAGACCTGGAATGTGGGTGGAGTATTACAAAAACTGAAGAACATGACAGTGGACTCCAAGAGTTCCAACAGAATAATAAACACTACCTTCCATTGATCCTCTTTTCAGATGTGAATGTTATTGTATCCCCATCATATGTTGAACTTGGTAAACAAGGTGGATTCTTTCATGTCATTAATGAGCTCAGAGATGAAGGGAAAAGGATAGGCATTTCAAACAGTATGGGAGTTCAGGTATCTATAGTGCTAACAAGGGCATAGGGTTCCATCCCTCCTTTGAAATGAAGAAAAATGGGAAGGCTTGTGGGAATTTTAAGGGTATGATACATCCAGTGTTGAAATGTTCTTTGATGAACTTCTTATAGGTTTCCATCTCAGTGGAATTCAGTGAATAGACCTTGGTGATTTTGGAAACAAAATTAGGGCAAAGCTCAATGGTATGGTCATAGGAATAATGAAAAGGAAGTTGATCATGGATTTTTTTTCCAAAAATACATTTGCAAAGTCCTCACACCATGGTGGGATAGTGGATTCTTTCACTTTGGTGGTCAAAGCAATTTAAATGAAGATGGTGATCTTTCCGATTGTTTCTCCTTTCAGCCAAGCTTCTTGGTTGTTTAATTAACCAGAGATTTTTCAGTTGATGTCAAAACCAAGCCAACATAACAGATATTATTGGGGAACATGATTGGGTTTAGTGGGACAAGAAGATTTGGAAATAGAGATGGTATTTGCAACCCAACAATCCTAAAGTTCTATCTGCACAACCAAGGCATTTCAAGGACAACTTGCCAACATCCAAGACTGAGGACCATAAGGTCAATGATTTCTCTGGAGTTGGAGAACTGAATATTGGTGTGGGCCTTCCATCTAATGGTGGCTGTAGCATTGGTAATCCCATCCATATTATATGCAAGAATGAGTTTGGAGAGATGTTTCAAGGAAAAGTTTGCCTTGGTTAGAAGGCCTATGTCAATAAAGTTTCTGGTTGCACCACAGTCATAGCAGTTTCAATTATTTGAATCCCAGTAGCAAGTTTGATGGGGGTACAAATGGTTCTTTCATTGGATGATGCTACTAGTATATGGGCTAGATCATGGAGAAAAGATGTCAAGGCAACTTTTCAAGTTAAAAATCCTCATCTAAGGAGAGCATTTCAAAGGTGTTGGCAATGGCCACATCTTCCCTTGGTTCTTCATAACAAATTTTTCAGGTTTGAAGGATCTCTTCCTCACTTTTGTCCTATGTTTTAAAGCTTTGGACATAAGCATTCAATGGGGTTATTGGGACAATAGTGGCCATGGAAGGGATTGTGCTACAGACTTGTTGGAAATGACTGAGATTGTTGGTAGTTCTTGGTCAGTTCTTGAAAAGGCCTCCATGGCTCCATTGGTATTGCAATGGTCCACATTGTGTCCTTTCTTTCAACACTTAAAGCAGAGCCCTTCCCTAATGCAACAAGCACATTCCTAAGGGGTGAGCTTTTTTAAGTGGACAAAGTCTACATCCACAGCATCCACTCTCTAGCAGGGCAAGAGATCCTCAGGAGGAGAAGTGGCCACAGTCATGTTCAGTTTTGATTGCAAGGATGTACATCTTTTGAATATGGAAGTCCTGAGCTTTTTGAATCCAAGCCTTAATGGTGGTGGAGATCTTTTCCATGAAAAGAATCATGGTAGAAAGTTGGATGTCTAGTGCAGCTGCAAAGCAAGATTGAGTTTCTTTGGTGTCACCTATCTGGGCTTTGGCAGCAGCCAGTAATGTATTTCTGGAAGCCATTGTCATTCTTGTTGACCTTTTATTGGATAAGTTGGTACATCTTGTCTCTGGCTGTTTCAGCCAGGTCAAAAGAGTAGAAGGTGGGTGCAAAGTTTTTTGCAAACTTGTCAAAGGTTTTCTTTTTGGTATTGACCACTATATTGGCCATTTTATCATACCACATCTCTGAAAATTGGACACCATGTCCTTTGCTTATTTTGTTGAGCATAGTTATGATTTTTTCATTGTTATCAGTGTAGATAGTGGGATTGATTGAGAAGTAAGCTTTCAAGGCTTTCATCCATTGGATTGTATTCTTGAATAATCCAGAAAAGTCAGCAGGAAGTGCTGCTTTGAGTTCTGTGGTTTTGTTGGTTCACATATTTCAAAACTATCTATAGGACCTTTGAAGAGACTAACAAGCCATAGAAAGCATATATTAAGATCACTGGTTGATGCTTCTGATTTAACTGAGTAGATAGTATAGAGGTCACCAGGAATACATGCAAAAGATAACTTGAAAAAAATATAGGAGCTTTCCTGATGCCTATATTGCAGTCATATAATGTTATTAGCATTGGATGATTTAGACTGCTGCTGAGCATTTTAGATTGGTATATGTTTTCAATATTTCAGTCATTCACATTATTCTCACTCACATTCTCATCATCATTACCAGACTCAATTTTTTTCTCCTCTTCCACTCTCTTTCTAACTACCTGCTCCTTCTCTTCTACCATGTTTTCCAAGATCCTGTGCCTTGATCTGATGGTATCATAATTGTTGCACACCTTACAGAAGGTTTCCAAGCATTTTTGCTTTCACAGACTTCCTTTCTCTTGCCTCCTATATTCTCTATCTCTTTATCAGCAATGCCTTGCTGGCAAGAAGGTCATTATAACCAATGTGCTCTGTTTACAGTTTCTTGATTTTGGCATGAGGGTTGAATTTGCAAGCTTGACTGTTTTTTTTCAGCATAAATCTTGTAGATTTGGCCTTATTGATCTTTTGGAAACTCTGTTGGCTTGACATGTGTGCATTTCCTATGCAAGCATTTGAAGCAAATGTTATCTTTCAGATAAACATGACTTGCCTATCAGATTCACATTTGAGATATTAGCTGCATGTATAATGTGTGATGACAGAATT
>JBBPMA010000530.1:6755-21525 GCA_038090075.1 Xanthoconium purpureum | reverse complement strand
AATTGGGGATCAGTGAGGCAAATCAGCTGAGGTGTGCATTGCACGTTTTCGCCTTTTGGCTCACATTTGGTGATTGGCAGGTGGAACTTTAAGATGGGGAGGCCTTGTTGGTCTGTTAGCACCGAAAAATTTTGCCGTGTGATGTATTTCTCGGGGTTGAATTTTTCGCATAGGTTAGGCACTGTGAGTTCTCCCAGTCTGGCAGCACAGTAAAAACCCACTGCTATGCATGCGTATACTGCTGCGTCACCTGGGTCGTTAAGGTTTAGACTTGCCCAAATGATTTTTAGATTGTCAACTGTCATGGGTGGACGTTTGTCTCGCTTAGAGTGACTGGGCGCAAAACAAGCTGCCCCTTGTAACGTGAGCCTGAGTTCGTCCTGGTGTATATTCCATGGTTGACCATGGAGTATGTGCCATGCTTTTATGCTGGCGGTGTAATTGGTGAGCGTTGAACCTGCAACGCCTCCTGCGCAACTGGATAGGAAGGAGAGAAGTAGTGTGCCCGAGATTGGGCAACGCTCGTGTTCTGGGACGGGGCCATTTAGATCACAGTAGACATGGTATATCAGTAGGCTGTTTCCGTAGAGTTCTTTCGTACTGTCAGCCCACAAGGCCCCAATTACTTCTAGGATTCAGTTGAGTGCCTGGTCCAATACTGCTGTAGGGACAATGCCGCTTGCCAGATGTTTGGTCAGGTTTTTTGGGACCCAATGCTGCAGTCTGTCTTTGGCGAGACAATGGGGACGGTAGGGTGATGGTAGGGGGTGAAGGTGGGGCTGGTACGGATGGGGTTTTGGAATGGTGGAGGGGTTGTTGGTTGTGGTCAGTGGGGAGTCAAAACGTGGGGTATTAGAACCTGTCAATTTGGAGGGCGCAATTGATGAGCTCATCTTCGAACTGGCTTTCTGACCAGGTTCGCTCAGCTGCCTCCTGCTGAGTCCGTAGGCACGTAAGGGTTCTGGTGGCGTTCAAGGAGTAGCGTCCCTCTCTAAGTTCTCTAAGTTCCTTTGCTGAGAGGGGGTCCCTGGCATCTGTGAGAAAATCTCTAAGGTGTTCAGGCAGCTGAAAGGGCGGAAGGATGTGGTGTCTTGCACCATATATGCCTCTGGAGGGTTGGTTGGCTGGGTTGCTTTCACTTGGGATGTAGCGGGTTGCAATGCTGTGGACGTGTTTGGCAGATTCAAGGAAAGCATGGATATGTTTGAAAATGGTGTTGATGGCTCTATTGTGGTGTCTGCCAACGCGCCATCCTTTGACGATGCCAGTGTTGTCTCCATGCAATATGATGTATCTAGGTTCGAGAAGGTGAATGTCGACAGTGCGGATAAGGAGTTCGAAGCCCACAGCTTCGGCCCATCTGATGTCCTTCTTTCTGTGCAGAGTGGACCAGTCTGGTCATAGGCGCCAGGCTCGCCATTGGTCTCAAATGATAATACCAATCCCAAAACCAGAACTGGCATCTGAAAAGGCTTGCAGGTCAAGGAAGAGAGGAGGGGGCTGAATGGAGCGAATGACTGCCCCGTTTTTCAGCTTGTTGAGCCACCAGCTTAAGTCCTGGTCTAGGCCTGTGTCAGGGTGGTGCGGTACGAAGGGTTTTTTGGCGCATGTCAACAACATGCTCTCTAGTCCTGTTAGGTACACGCATCCTTGCGGCAGTACGGAAGCCACATGTAGTAGTTTTCCATAAATTTCTTGCATGTTTTTCAGGGTGTGTTTTCCTCTCGCTAGCCAGTCATTGATGGCTCCTATGTATTTCTCCAACTTGGCTGGGCTGATGGCCACTGTGCGCTGTGCGATGTCCCAGATGAAACCAATGTAGGTAGTCGACGATGCAAAAGGCTGGTCTTTTGATACCTCCCATGGTATGCCAAGATTATCAGATACGGCATTGATGTCTGCGATGTTGTAGGTAAATGGAATGTCCTCCTTGGATCTGTGCGATCTGCGTGATAGGTCCTCGATGGGGACGCTGCAGTCTTCATTGAATTCCTCCCTCGAGCTGTCTTGGTGTGTAGCGCCGTCAAACCAAACCCTCGAGGTAGTGTGCTGGATTCCAGATGTTTGGATGTCTGCATGCCAATGTCGTCTAGCTAGATTGTATTTGTGCATGTGTAGCTGTAGTACTCGGAAGAAAATGTGATCATCAACCCACTTGTCAAATGGGCCAATGCCATTCGCTCACATTATTTCAGCTCCTGCATCAGCTATCTGTCCGTAAGCTCCACATGAGGGAGATGCTCCAAACGCTTCACATGTGTCGATGCACGCTGTAGTTTCGGATATGTGCACAACGGCCACAGGCCATTGAGATTTGTGTAGTGGTATTGTACAGTATGCTTCCACTACATCTCAGGTGGCTGCTTGCGATCCTGGAGGGAGGCACACAATTAGTAAGAATATGGTGGAAAATTTACCCCATGTGCATGGGAGTAGATCGGTTGTGATGGCATCATTGATGGATGGGTTGGGAAAACGAGGTGACGTCTGTATGGGGAAAGAAAAATTTTGTACTAAACAGAATTTTCCTGGTTTGCCTGGTTTGGGTATTAAGGATAGCGGGAATGATTGAAAAGGGCCTATAGCAGCTTCTATCGTTGTAAAATGAAAGGGGCCTATGTAACGTTCTTTTGTTAATTCTTTATTCACAATCTCTTCGAACTCCCTCTTATAAACAGAAAGCGAGGTACTATTTGGAGGGGTTTGTACATGGGTGAGTGCTGGGTAACCTACAATGAAACCTGTACACAAACCAGACGGAATGGACAAGAAGCGTTCAAGTAGTCCTGCTTGGCATAGTGCCTGTTCCCAGGCTTTCGCCTTATAGGGAGTTCTGGGGTGCCGATTTCTGAGCGCGAGGACATTTGCTAGCGCCATGTGTGAGTGCTCCGCATCCTGAACAGAGATGTATGTTGTCATGCTTTTTGGCACAGCCATTGTCGCACTGCCACGAGCTGCATAAGGTGGCTCCAGTTTCTCTGACGCACAGCGCTTTGTTGAAACATTCAATGAAGGTTTCAAACTGGTCATCCCAAGTGCGTTTGGCTGTGCAGAAGACAACCAGCATCGAGTGTTTGTGTCTTCCCAGGCAGACGGCGCATACTGGTAGTGCTGTGGGTATTTGGGGGAACGTTTCTCGGGATTGGTAGGCTGTGGATTGGGGTGGGTACTGCGCATTGGCCCGAAAGGAACGTGGACGCTTGTTTAACATTGTGTCTGAGTGTTCCTTGGAGGGTGGAGATAAAGGGCATTTAGTGAGGCTGGGAGCGCGTGAGTGGTTGGGTCTGCTGAGCGCACTAGTTGTTGCTGTTTGGTATGATAGAGGGGTGTACGACTGGTGTATGCGATTGATCAAAGGTGCGTGGTGTTGTGACACAACGCAAGAGGAAAGAAAAATGTCCGATAAAGAGGTCGGGTGGGTGTGAAGCATGGGCATTAAGGCCATGCGAGTGCATTGGGTTGTATTTGTGTATGCCTGCGTCCCGATGGTGATCCGTATGGGTATGAAGAAACCCGTGTATGGCATCAGGATGGGATAGTGGAGAGGTATAATGCACAACATAAGTAAAGGAGGATTGGAGAATAGGATGATATGAAAAAGGAAATGGTAAGCATTGGTATGCGCATTGGGGGAGAAAAATACTGACGTGTATTGCCTCGATCTTGGATGCGTATGCATTGTCAAGTAGCTCTTGATGGTAGTTGTTGAGATGACCTGCATTTAATGGCAGCAGACGGAAGGCGTCCGTCATGCCCAACGTTTTGTGCCAGTCCTTTCAGATCCTTCCCTGGTAGACTAGAAGAGCACGTCTGCGATATTCGCTCGAGTCATGGTGCCAGAAATGAGACTCGAGGGCAACCCAGAAGTCGTGGACCATTTTTAAATGATCAGCAGGCCATTCTTGTTGTCGCATGGCATTGAGCATTCTATAGTTGGCTTGGCCAAATTCCTCCCATGATAGAGCTTTGTCTTTTACTTTGTACTTTTTTGCTCTGATGGATGCGCTGGTTTGGAAGGTCGGGCCTTTGTCTGTCTGGACGAGAGTGAGTAGGTCTTCATCACCTGAGCCCTCTTCTTCTGCTTCCTGTATGCCTTGGTTGGTGAAAAGGTACAGTGGGACGTAATCTCCTTTGTGCAGTTTGTTGAGCACATGTTGGGGAGGGAGGATCAGGGCAGTGTCCAGGAGAGCTCTGTTTGGAATCAGCATATACTTGTTCTTGTGCTTCTTTTGTTCTTCTTTCTTTGCTTCGGCTTCTTCAGCATCTCGTAGCACTCATCATTGCTCCACTTCCTGCTCAGCAAGCTCTACTACTTGCCTTGCCACTCGCACTTCAGCTGCATGTTGGTGTTCCCAGTTTTCTATGTCTTTGGCGTTTTTTAGGTTCCAGAGGTTCTCGAGAAGTGTTGCAGCTTCCTCGTCAGTCTTACCGTCCACAGTGAAGAGTAGACATGCATCTTCAAATTCTGGTAGCACATAGTCAGGACAAATTTCTTGGTTGGGATCAGCCATGGTTCGTGAACTAGGTGGGGTTTTATATGAGCTGTAGGGCGAAAGGTAAAAATGACGACGAAAGAAAGCAAAGACGTGCGCGGAGCTCTGCTCGAACTGAAGGAGGTGGTGGGAAGCAAAAGAAACACGCCGCCTCGCTTAGCTCTCGCGCAGACCTCATCCTGCGCCGCTCCGTGCCTTTGCTTACGTAGGATACCAACTAGCAGAACTTCGATTACCTAAGGCTTTCCAAACTGGTAACAGCCTCGCTCACTGCATTTGATACTAGTAGCGCTGACTCGGATACACTCGGAATCAAAGCCTTAGCTGATTCTCACTCAAGTCCTCGATGACTACCGTGACCACCTCCACCTATGAAGAAAATCGCCTTGCATTAGAATATGCTGTTACTCATGTGTTCTTTCCTGTGCAACTCCCCAAAGACGACGACTATACCCCTCAGAACGACCACTTGCTAGCTCGCGCTGTGTGCGCATCTGCTCATGCTTTTTCGAAAAGGATTGACGATACCCTCGAGCTTCAATGGAATCCCATTGCGAAGATGTTAGATAACTTACAAACCTCCGTCCTGTCAGAGCACCTGGACGAGGGCCGCGTAATCTCCCAGTTGGGCGCAATGCAGACAGGAGGTATGATCCTAAGTTGTTTGTAAATCCAATACTGAGAGGGATTATATAGATATCCTTGCCTTTCTCATCCGTAATCGGAACGCTGCTGCCGTCTTCCGGAGGCAGAAGAGCTGCACGCTGTACGAGTCACTTGAAGCGTCTCCTGTGCGAGCTGTTGTAAAGAAGACAATGGGCAGTTTGGTGTGCTCTTATCCTGCCTCGGCAGTTGAGGTGCCGAACGCGGTATTTGATGACCTAGACTTTCGAACCAAGCTTTCGAATTTCCTCACTTGTCCTGACAAGGTTGACTGGAATCCTTCCAATCTTTCACCTCCTCGCTCGCAGTATATTACTGCACTGCTTACTGGCATCCTAAGAACCGTTGGTTCTGTACCTGGCGTTTCTCGCATCACTAAACGTATTCGCGATGAAATTGGCCGGGCAGAGTACGACGACCAGGACGACGAAGCCAAGAATGAATGGCATCACTCCTCACTTTGGCTTCTGATCAGAGTTGCAATCCAGACCTCCCTTGATCGCTCTATGTCCGGACGTGCGGTCTACAAAGCATTTATGTTGTTCTTCATATGTGCTCTTGCAGCAGATGCAAACGAAGCAGGGCTCTCTAGTGATCTGCTCCACCTAATGTCGGCTAAAATCCTTCGCCGTTTATGCAAACTTGGCGACTCTGCCCCCGGCTGGCTGTCTGACATTGGGTTGACGACATGTGCTCGCCTTCAAGATGCGCTTGAGGTCAGATGGGCCACGTTACAGGCTGCCAAACCCCCACCCCCACTTTGGAATCCATCCCAGCTTGATCTTACCAGAGACACTCAGCTCTCCCTCTTGCATAGTCGTGAATACATTTGCGGCGTTCTTGCAAATCAAGGCCACAATCCTCCCCATACCTCCTTCCATCCCAAAAATCATATCCATGGCACCCTTGAGGACTTCTTGTCCTCGAATGGGACTTTCTTTGAGGATGCATTCCGTGCCAACCCTTTCCTCTCCCTATTTGACGTTGATCAGTCGGTTGAGCAGGAGATCGATGACTGGGTCACTCGCGTCACAGATGTGTTCCAGGCATGTGCGCAGCTTGAGATCTTGATGGATAAATATCTCTCAAGCGCACATCACATAGTCCTTGCAACTGATTCCAGCACTTCCTTCGATCGTCGCTGGATGTATCATGTGACTCTAGAACATCACTCCATCATGTTGTTGACAGCACTCGAACTGTGGGTTGCTCTTGACATGCTAGTTGTCAGAGAGGTTCCCATCCTTTCCGACTACTCTCCTGAAGTCCCAACCGTTTTTCTGGAACAACTCCTCCTTCGTAAGCCCATGAACCTCCAGCGTCTCTCCCGTGCATACCAGTACATTTCCTCCCGACACTCTCGATCGTGTCAAGGATGGTCGGTGCTTTCGGATGAATTCACAGAAAATAGCTTCCCTGTTAGGTATTTTGAAACTTCCCCAGAGATGCAGCGTTTGAAAGCTCGCATTGACGCAGAGGTGATGCAAGCAGCTGCAAGCCATACATCTTTACCCAATTACCAACCTGATCAACATCGATCCGAACGACAGCTTGATGATTGCTGTAGAGAGACTTTTGGGTCGGCACTGCCTTCCAAGCCACTACATGCCAAAGTCCTTGTGTTTGAACTTCAATGCCCGGTGCTCATTCACATGTGGCGTTCTGCCACCGCTCGCCTTCTGCATCATTTCGACCATCACTTTTATGGAACAGAGTTGCGCAAGGACGAATCCAATTATCGCCTTATTCTGCTTTCCGATATTCCCGAACTGGACCCTTACCTCGCTGAGCACTTGCGCTGGAGGCCGTCCGCCCACATCCAACTTCGTTTCGCCCACCTTTATCCACGCGATCCACAGTCCCAGCATGGTCCACTGGCAGGGTTACGCTATGTCTTAGAAGTTAAGAACGAACCTGGAAGTCCATTTGAATGGCAGCAGGTTCTGGGTCTCCCCCCTCCTCGATTGTTCGGACTTGTATGTGAGGGGTATTTTTCTAGTCTCTGTGACCATGACCGGTCGCGGGGGGAGATCCTCACCGCGTACTGTCTGAACACGACCCACACTTCCAATGACGTATTGTCTGCCCAAGTAGACTGTTCGACGAGTCTTCCACTGCACGAATATATTGCGTTTGGGCAATTGCGCAGTGGTGATTCGCTCCAGTGGATCAACATTTTGCGGGAACTGCGGAGCAGAGCTTTGAACATCCGTCATCGGCATTTTCACTTCCTGCTGGCTCAAGCAGCTTCTCAAGCAGGGCAACTCGAGTTGAATTCAGGGGGGTGGATCTGGCACCAGGAGCTCCAAGAACCTTCTTTCTGCAACAGGCTCCTAGATGAGTTAGCGAGTTTGTTCGTTGATCTTGCCGCTAGCTCGTTGGATGGGGTTGCGATGAACACCATTTCATTCCTGACGACTCGTGTACTTTCGTCCAGCCCTTATGAAGATGTCTTGGAGCGAGCTATCGAACTCCTTCAGAGTGTGTGCAAGAAGACTTTTGCATGGGTGAAGGAGCTATCATACAATCTGTTCAAGGACCCTACAAGCTGGAAATGCCGTGAACGTTTGCGGGACATGGCTGCTACTTGTCGGAGCACATGTGATGTTGACCTCGTAACACTGCGAAGGACCATCCATTCCACAGAGGATGTTGAGGCACTTCTTGCTTGCGGCATCTTCATACATGCAACTAGCCCTACTGAACTTAGGTGTATGTCTAGTCCCTAGGCACGAATGTCATCATCCATCCACTAACCTCGATCTTTGGCAGGTACCGACTGGTATTCACGTGTGCTCTTCGAGCGAGATCAGCGCCTCGCTCCTGTTCTTGGAGTGGTGTTGAAGGATCTCATCTTGGCGGATGTCTCGGATCGAGGTATTGATCTTGCGGTTCGCGACGTCTGGCCTGGTTACCGACCAGGTTCTGGCAGATGGGAACTACTGCATGGCCATGGCTCTCACCGGTTCAAGTGTCAAACAACCGAAACTGATAACCGACCCTCGCAAACGGTGCAAGTTGATTTGCTTGATGGGTCACTTCTGGCTGATGGTCAGCCACTAGGCGGACTACCGGCAGAGATTCGCAAACACCCAGTGTACCTACAACTATTCAAAGACTCTGTTTGTATACATTGTGGATAACAACATTAACAAGTTGCTAAATACTCGTTGCAGGAATCCTTCATTGTCATTCCATCCGACCTTCTGGGAATGGATTTTGTGACGCTGGCTCTGGTTTCCGAGCATTATGTGAGTGTCTTCAGATCTATAGAGGATTGACCTAAGGACCGCAGGTGCACTTTTCACTTCGAGGTGAAGATCTGGTGATCCAAGCACAACACAAGGACACAAACGACATCTTGCAATTGATTCCCCAGGAAAAACTTCAAGGGGACCTGCCTCAAACCCTTATCGAGGACCATATTCACTGGCTAGATCTCTCCACAGCCACCATTGAGATATGGCCCCTCGAAAGCCTTTGGAAACACTCACCAGAGAACTGGAAAATTGAGTGTACAGCTGGCCAATATTGCATGCGCAAGGGTGATACATCCCTCGCGAATATCCGGAACCCAACCTGGGAAATGATATCGGGCCGCCTACGGTGTCTGGAACTCCCCGAAAATCTCATAGTCACCTCGTCTACCAGCGACTCTTCACCAGTGCCGCAATTGTCTGCTGTCTTGCCCCGCTATAACCTGTCATTTTTTGTTAACGAAGACGGAGATCTCGAGTCTCGTGACTTCAAGGAAATGGTATACGACAAGGACCAATGTGCAGGTGCTCTACTTGGTTTAGAAAACCAACTTGTCCTCCGGTCGAAAATCCAGGTCGAGGGACTGGTCCCCAAACGTATCCTGGTACCTCACGATGTCTTATCAAGCGTCCTCAGTTATGATAAATTCCGTAAACCGGTCAAATACCATGCCTACGAAGTGGATTCTGAGTTAGGTTGTTTGACAGAGAATGCCAGCTTGCGGAGCAAAGTGTATCTCTCTGGCCTTCATGAACAGACTAGCATTGACTGGCGGCCTGACCCACTGACAGGCAGAACAGGTGTCCAAGAGGCACTATGTCTCTTGTGGTCATCAGGTGTCAGTCAGTCTCGGACTTCGATTCTGGCACCGCCTTCAATGACATCCCCTCCTGGCATCCTCACCATCCCCAAATCGATGTCATAATCAAACTGTTCGGGATCCGGAAGCTACAATCTGTATGGGTTGATGTTGAAGGATCAAGTGGTAACGCACAGATAAAGCGTGGCGCAAGGCGAGGTGCATATCTACTTCAAGCGAACATTCAACCCATTGGTGGACCAATCTCCCCGAGAGAGTGCAACGACAGCGATTACGTGTCCTCGGATCTGGAGCTCGAGGGTGCTGCCTATGCTGCAGCATCTGCCGTTTACTACAGGTGTGTTGGTGTGTCAGTTGTCAAGACTTCGTCTAGTTGGGCAGAAACGGACATAGATGACGCCATGTGACTTGAAGTGAAGAGTACACAACCACGACATGACCGGACACAGTGGGATCCTCATATTTCACGTCAGGTAATCATAGCCAAGGCACAACAGATCTTGCAGGAAAACAGGACGATGAATCATCGATTTCGGCCCTTATTCATACTCCCTACATTGACATATTGCGAGTCTCCATGCCCCCGAATCGTCCTCCTCTCACTGTGTGCAGCATTTGCAAATCAATCGCTCAAGGAGGACTTCATACATGTCCCTCGAGAACCCCAGCCAAACTCTCTTCCATTCCCACCCGCGTCTCCCCGACACACGTTCGAGCATATACCATGGGAAGTCACGCTAGATCAGCTGCTTCACAGCCGATCTGCACCAAAGCTTCCAGTCCGCTCTACTAGTAGCTGGTTGTTGTCGTACTCCAGTCCCCCTGGTGATCAGCACTCGCCTCCTGATGCTTTTGCATTGCATCAGCTATTCACACCCCTCAGGACGGAAACCACTGCACATTTTCACCAGGAGTATATTTCTCGACTACTCATCGGTGCACAGCATATTCCCAAGGAATCCATCGAGACCCACGAAGCGACTGGGAGTCCTCTTATCAGGGCCCTCAAGGATCACTTTGCTCAATGCAGAGATAAGTACAAAGACAGTTTGAATATTATAAAGCAGTGCCTCGGTCCGACAGCTACCAAGCCTTTGGAGGTGGCGCTATATCGATCAGGTCAATGGCCACACATTACTGCAGACACACTGTTGCGATGTCTCGCGTCCACGTCACTCATCAAGCCCCCAAGGAGTTGGAAGAAATGCTTATTGTTGCTAGCTTTAATCCTATTAGACCTTCAGCATGCCCGAAGATTGCTTCGGTTTGCTCTGGACGGTCTTAAAGAAGAATTTACCAAGGAACTAGAAAACAAGGGGTGTGACGAAGAGAGCATTGAAATGTACCCCGATTGGTTGTTAATCCAGGTATACCACTTCTGAGTGAGTACACATATGTGCAGACTGAAATCTGTTCTTTTCGCGTGACAGATACAAGGAAACTTCCGTATCCGGTCTATTCAGGCAGAGATCGCGAAGGAGATCATCTCTCCACAATCTGGAAAAAATACTGTAATGCAGGTGAACATGGGCGAGGGGAAATCATCCGTGATCATACCTATCGCTGCTGCAGCTCTCGCTGATGGCCGCCAGCTTGTTCGGATCATTGTCCCCAAAGCCCTTGCCTTCCAGATGTACAATACACTGCTCAACTGTCTGGGTGGTCTCGCAAACAAGAAAATATATCACCTTCCATTTTTCCGCCCCCGAGGGGGGAGTGAGTGGGAAGAGGGAGAAGAGGAGACCAAGATAGATCAAATTTGCCAGCAAATACCGCAGTGCATGTATGAGCGCGGAATTCTGCTCGTTCAACCAGAACACGTCCTGTCGCTCAAGTTAGCGAGCATGGAGAACCAATTATCTGAAAACAGACTTGCTTCAGAAAGGCTACCGAAGAACAAGAAATCAATTCATGAGCGCGCCATGACAAGCTTGTCGCTCAAATCTGTGAGTATCTCATTACCATGTATTATTAACCCCTCTAACATTCAGAATTAGTTAACTGAGAGCAGCCATATGGCGAACGTGTGTCGATCGTTTAGCAAGTCCTTTAATAACTCAAGCCAGAATGGTGCCGACGACGACGATCATGATGGAAATGCTCCAGGTGCACTAGATGTCGCACCCAAGTTACTGAAACTTCAAAAGTGGCTTCATTCCCACACTCGAGACATTCTGGATGAAAGCGATGAGATCCTTCATACTCGCTTCCAATTAATTTACGCTATTGGTCACCGGGAACACATAGACGGATACCCAGACAGGTGGACAATTACTCTGCAAGTCCTCAGGCTCATCAAGAAGCACATTTATTCCCTTGCGAACAACTTCCCGGATGGAGTAGAGTATGAACGCAGTCTGCCCGGATCCTTCCCGCACGTTCGAATTCTACGAGGGTCAGATGCTGGCCAATGGTTGATATCGTTGGTTTTGGAAGATGTGATGGCCGGATTTCTTCCTAGCTTCAGATTTCCATACATCGATCCAGCGCCGCATCTCGCGATTCGCTATTTCATATCTTCTGAACGTGTTGATCCTGAGGCGGTCAAAAAGGTACAAGAGTATGTTCAACAATCCAAACAGAGTGGTCTTTGGGGTGGGCTGCTGCTTCTCCGTGGTTTATTCGTTTCCAATATCCTCTTGTCCGTCCTTGTGGAGCGGAGGTGGCGCGTGGGTTATGGCCTTTGCTTGAAGTGGGACAGAACCACGAGGCTTGCCGTCCCCTACCGAGCCAAGGACGAACCTGTCCCCCATACTCAGTTTGGCCATCCAGAAATCACTATCCTGCTCACTTGCCTATCTTACTACTATACTGGCCTCAACGAGCGTGAAATGAAGTCTTCTTTCGAAGTTCTGCTTGACCAAGACAACCCAGCTCCGGAATTCGCATCTTGGGTTGAAGATTGTGGAACCGACTTGGTACCAGATTTCCTTCAAAGGCTCAGCAATATCGACCTCCAGTCTCTAGAACAATGGGGCAAATACTTGTTCCCACTTTTCAGTAGAAATCAAGGGGCGATAAATTTCTACCTTTCAAGAGTTGTCTTCCCAGAGGAATTGAAAGAGTACCCTTCGAAGCTCTCAGGATCTAGCTGGGACCTAGCAGAGGAGCGGGAACGGCCCATAACCGGTGAGTGCACCCGGGACCCTCTGGCTTTGTTGCTAACCGAACATCAGGATTCTCGGGCACCGCCGACGGTAGATATCTGTTACCCATGTCGATTTCTCACCATGACCTCGATCATCAGCAAGGAACCGATGCAAGGGTGCTCGCTTGTCTTCTTCGACCGGAAAACGATTTCTACATGTTGACAGCTAAGGAGAATGGCGAACGACGCACGACGCACGACGCACGAATTTCTCGAAATGATAGGCACTCAGAAGCCCGAAATACGTGTCCTGCTCGATGTTGGTGCACAGGTCTTGGATTTATCCAATGAAAATGTGGCCACAGCCTGGCTATCCCTGACCTCTGACGCCGCTGGCGTCATCTATTTCGACGAGGATGACCAATTGATGGTCCTTACAGAAAATGGTACTACGCTTCCCCTGATGTCATCACCACTTGCTCAGCAACTGGATCGTTGTATTGCGTATCTGGACCATGTACACACGAGGGGTATCGACATTAAATTCCCAAAGGGGTTCCGGGCCGCCGTTACTTTGGGACCCAAGGTTACAAAAGATCATCTCGTGCAAGGTTTGTTTTGGTTTTACGACTCCATTGACAAATTTTATATTTTGTGGTTCCCAGGCTGCATGCGGATGCAGAAGCTCTGCCATGGTCATACTGTCATGTTTTTTGCGCCATTCGACGTCGACCAGAATATCCGTTTCGTGGCCTCCAAGGAAGACAAGAACATCTCTATCACTACCGCCGACATCTTACACTGGGCCGTTCGCGAAACCTGGACCGATATCCAGCAACGGGCTTATCATTGGGCACAACAAGGCATGAATCATAGATCCAGATATGACGCTTGGTCCCTTTTCTGCAAAAAGGAGCTCACACCGGAGAGATTGGCGGAAGCATGGCTCCAGCCAGATTCCAAGCCATTGGATGATCTCTATTCACCGTGCGAAACTCAAAATACCTCAAATCCTTTGGATCCGGACATCCG
The DNA here is from genome assembly GCA_038090075.1 of Xanthoconium purpureum. NCBI lineage: Eukaryota > Fungi > Basidiomycota > Agaricomycetes > Boletales > Boletaceae > Xanthoconium > Xanthoconium purpureum. Next base: position 8,171 of record JBBPMA010000530.1, on the reverse strand, counting down.
GCAACGTTGTGAATACCTAGGGGGGGTTAAGTCAATCCATCGTAGTGTGTCGTTGGACGAAGAACAAGAAAGGCAGGTCTCACGCCAGCTCGAGCGTGAGCGAGATGTGGCCTTGCCTCCCAAGGCAGAACCAGCAGAACATTCGCTTCATCCAGATGTCGTGGCTTTCGTGACGACCGGCCGTCTCCCATCATCGCTCATCGGTTCCACTTTTCGCCCTCTCTTCACGGCTCTCGAGAAGAGTTCTGCGGCTACCCGGGAAACACACGTATGGAGCCCATTTATCCTGGCAACGGAGGACTTTTGCAGGACGATCAAACCTGATTCCACTCGAGGAAGGATGGATCAATACTTGCGCCCTGTCCAGTGGGTTCTCTCCGGTTTTTGTGGTGACAGTGATCGTAATCGAGTGCTCGTTCTACTGAGCCCATTCGAAGCTGATTGCCTGATGCCAGCTATCAGGGTCAGCGAACATGTCCATCTGCATGTGTATCTACCCCGCACAACCGAGCAGATGAGACCAGCTGATGATCTTAAATTCTACACCATCCCGCCCCTCCCCGACAACTGGACACCACCGTGGAATTTGATCGACCAACTCAACGTGTTCGCAGGACAGCTCTACCTCAGAGATTATGAATCATACCTCCGGTTGTCCCACTTCCTCGGAGTCCCGCCTACGCATGCCCTGCCAAACAGTACAGACACCTTCACAGCCCCAAGGCGCAACCTGTTCATCCCTGGTGGTCTCGAAGAGATCGAAAATACCTTTGTTGATTCGCCATTACCTTGTGTGATGACGCTACTTACCATTCGCGGGAGAGGGCTGTCATTCTCAGAGACGCACATGGGCAGGATTCTTCAAGGGCAGTCGCTGACTCCGAAAGACTTTGAGACTGTCCCAACTGGTCATAACCTGGTCCTCGACGCAGATGGCTATGACACAGCATCGCGTCGAGAAGTGTGTCCACCCCCCTCGGGCAGCAGTGACGTATCAATGTCATCAGCGACATTCTATCCGACTCAATCGTCTAAGCGAGAATGGGAGGAAGCTGAGGGCTCGGATACAACGACGGAGCCACTATCAAAGCGCTTGCGGGTCGACTGACTGACTGCTTGTGAATGGTACGGGACTATCCTCTGGTACTGAATCTTGAATTGAAAAGCTCCCGGTACTTGCCAGACTTCCTCTTTTCGTTTTGCTTTGATTGGTAATTATGAATCGTATCTTCTGGATCCGCATATGCTATCTCAACCCTTTACTTTTACTCCTCGCCTCATACACATAAGCCAAACCCATCTTTACTCACAGCGAGACTGTCACTGATACTATGTACCCAATCCGAGCATGCTGATTAGTATTTAACACTCAGGCTAGTGACAACTTGGTGTCTGTTTGACGTGCCATGAGCACGG